>ONZH01021785.1:0-14658 GCA_900303285.1 Rhinella marina
CTATCGTATAATACTGCCATACTCTGCCTATACCTGCACTAATAATAGTACTTTACAGTAACCAATATCACTACCGTATAATAGTGCCATATTCTGCCTGTAGGCCTGGACTAAAAATAGTACAGTACAGTATCAAATATCACTACCATATAATAGTGCCATACTCTGCTATAGACCTGCACTAAATAATAGTACCGCAGAGTACCAATATCACTACCATATAACACTGCCAATTCTGCCTATAGACCCACTAAATAATAGTAACCGTATAGTACTCCAATATCACTACCATATAATACTGCCATACTCTGCCTATAGACCTGCACTAAATAATAGTACTGTACAGTAACCAATATCACTACCATATAATAGTGCCATATTCTGCCTATAGACCTGCACTAAATAATAGTACTGTATAGTAACCAATATCACTACCATATAATAGTGCCATATTCTGCCTATAGACCTGCACTAAATAATAGTACCGCACAGTAATCAATATCACTACCATATAATAGTGCCATACTCTGCCTATAGACCTGCACTAAATAATAGTACTGTACAGTAACCAATATCACTACCATATAATAGTGCCATATTCTGCCTATAGACCTGCACTAAATAATAGTACTGCACAGTAACATATATCACTACCGTATAATACTGCCATACTCTGCCTATACACCTGCACTAAATAATAGTACTGTACAGTAACCAATATCACTACCGTATAATAGTGCCATATTCTGCCTATAGACCTGCACTAAATAATAGTACCGTATAGTAATCAATATCATTACCATATAATAGTGCCATATTCTGTATAGACCTACTCCAATATCACTATATAATAGCCATATTCTGCCTATACATAGTACTGTAAACCAATAGTATATTCTGCCTATAGACACTAAATAATAGTTATAGTAAGTGCCATATTCTGCCTATGAAAAATAGTACATTCTGTATAATAGTGCCCATACACAGTATGTACAGTAATCAATGTTTGGTGCCATATTCTGCTAGACCTGCAAGTTATACAGAATCACTACCGTATAATATGGGAAAGGCCGAAAAAGACATCTGTCCATCCAGTTCGGCCTGTTTTCCTACAAGTTGATCCAGGGGAAGGCAAAAAAACCCTGTGAGGTAGAAGCCAATTTTCCTCATTTTAGGGGGAAAAATTCCTTCCCGACTCCAATCAGACATCAGAATTACTCCCTGGATCAACGACCCCTCTCTAGTAACTATAACCTGTAATATTATTACCTCCAAAAATACATCCAGGCCCTTCTTGAACTCTCTTACTGAACTTACCATCACCACCTCCTCAGGGAGAGAGTTCCATAGTCTCACTGCTCTTACCGTAAAGAATCCTCTTCTATGTTTGTGTACAAACCTTCTTTCCTCCAGACGCAGAGGATGTCCCCTCGTCACAGTCACAGTCCTGGGGATAAATAGATGATGGGAGAGATCTCTGTACTGACCTCTGATATATTTATACATAGTTATTACATCTCCCCTCAGTCGTCTTTTTTCTAAAGTGAATAACCCTAATTTTGATAATCTTTCTGGGTCCTGTAGTCCACCCATTCCAGTTATTACTTTAGTTGCCCTCCTCTGAACCCTCTCCAGCTCTGCTATGTCTGCCTTGTTCACAGGAGCCCAGAACTGTACACAGTACTCCATGTGTGGTCTGACTAGTGATGTGTAAAGTGGCAGGACTATGTTCTCATCACCGCCATGTATGCCTCTTTTGATGCAACCCATTATCTTATTGGCCTTGGCAGCAGCTGTCTGACACTGGTTTCTTCATCTTAGTTTGCTGTTCACTAAAATTCCTAGGTCCTTTTCCATGTCAGAGTTACCCAATGCTTTACCATTTAGTATGTACTGATGACTTGCATTATTCCTTCCCATATGCATAACCTTACATTTGTCAGTGTTAAACCTCATCTGCCACTTCTCTGCCCAAGCCTCCAGTCTATCCAGATCCTGCTGTAGCAGTGCACTGTCCTCTGTAGTATATATACAGTATACTGTCCTCTGTAGTATATATACAGTATACTGTCCTCTTCTGTGTTAATTACTTTACACAGTTTAGTGTCATCTGCAAAAATTGATATTTTACTGTGCAAGCCTTCTACAAGATCATTAATAAATATATACACCTGCACTAAATAATAGTACCGTACAGTAATCAATATCACTACCATATAATACTGCCATACTCTGCCTATAGACCTGCACTAAATAATAGTACTGTACAGTAATCAATATCACTATCGTATAATACTGCCATACTCTGCCTATAGACCTGCACTAAATAATAGTACTTTACAGTAACCAATATCACTACCGTATAATAGTGCCATATTCTGCCTGTAGGCCTGGACTAAATAATAGTACAGTACAGTAATCAATATCACTACCATATAATAGTGCCATACTCTGCCTATAGACCTGCACTAAATAATAGTACCGCAGAGTAACCAATATCACTACCATATAACACTGCCATATTCTGCCTATAGACCTGCACTAAATAATAGTACCGTATAGTACTCAATATCACTACCATATAATACTGCCATACTCTGCCTATAGACCTGCACTAAATAATAGTACTGTACAGTAACCAATATCACTACCATATAATAGTGCCATATTCTGCCTATAGACCTGCACTAAATAATAGTACTGTATAGTAACCAATATCACTACCATATAATAGTACCATATTCTGCCTATAGACCTGCACTAAATAATAGTACCGCACAGTAATCAATATCACTACCATATAATAGTGCCATACTCTGCCTATAGACCTGCACTAAATAATAGTACTGTACAGTAACCAATATCACTACCATATAATAGTGCCATATTCTGCCTATAGACCTGCACTAAATAATAGTACTGCCAGTAACATATATCACTACCGTATAATACTGCCATACTCTGCCTATACACCTGCACTAAATAATAGTTCTGTACAGTAACCAATATCACTACCGTATAATAGTGCCATATTCTGCCTATAGACCTGCACTAAATAATAAGTACCGACAGTAACATATATCTACCGTATAATAGTGCATATTGACTATACACCTGCACTAAATAATAGTTCTGTACAGTAACCAAATATCACTACCTATAATAGTGATATTCTGCCTATAGACCTGCACTAAATAATAGTACAGTACAGTAACAATATCACTACCATATAATAGTGCATACTCTGCCTTAGACCTGCACTAAATAATAGTACGCAAGTAACATATCACTACCATATAATACTGCCATATTCTGCCTATAGACCTGCACTAAATAATAGTACGTATAGTACTCATAATCACTACCATATAATAGTGCCATATTCTGCCTATAGACCTGCACTAAATAACTGTATGTACAATATCAATATAAAGTACTATCGTATAACCTGCACTAAATAATAGTTGCTGCCTATAGACCTGCACTAAAATAGAGTAGTGCTTGCACAGTACTGCACAGTATATATCACTTACCTATAATACTGCCATACTCTGCCTATACACCTGCACTAAATAATAGTTTGTACAGTAACCAATATCACTACCGTATAATAGTGCCATATTCTGCCTATAGACCTGCACTAAATAATAGTACCGCACAGTAACATATATCACTACCGTATAATAGTGCCATACTCTGCCTATACACCTGCACTAAATAATAGTTCTGTACAGTAACCAATATCACTACCATATAATACTGCCATATTCTGCCTATAGACCTGCACTAAATAATAGTACAGTACAGTAATCAATATCACTACCATATAATACTGCCATATTCTGCCTATAGACCTGCACTAAATAATAGTACAGTAACCAATGTCACTACCATATGATGCAGAAATATATATTCATGTCCCATATGAGACTTGGCTGTAGGACCAGTAATGGCGGCCATGTTGGTTGTTACCCAGCTTTCCCAGGATCTGATGTACAGTGGGCTTGGTATGGCGGTGGCAGAGACTGTAAGTGAGTCGCTGGTTCATTAAATGTCATTAGGTGTCATATTATGACTTGTATCTGATATGATGGATGCCCCCCCTCCCCCGACTCCTTCCAACTTCATCTCCATCTGCCTCATCCTCACACTTTCTGGGAGATTGATGGCTTCATGTAGAGATCTGATAGATTAATTAAATACAGAGAAAACTGTGCAGAAGACGGGAGGGCGAAGGCGAGGAGGTGATTCTCTGTGTGGCTGAATCTCAGAATAGAAAGGGTCGGGAGAGACGTCTCTTCATCCGTCATCGTAAGTGCTTACCGTGGAGGAGACATCTGCAGACGCCCCGTCACTGCGGCCATTACTTACATAACCGAGGGCCGGCCGCGTGACATCCTGATATATTTTATGTCAGCCGGTAATGAACTTCTTGTAGCTGAGATCACCAAGGTGTTAACAACAGGAGAGCCAGTCTTCTGTGTGCCCAGAGGATGAAGAGTTATGGTTGTCCGGAGGATAGTTGGTCATAGACGTGGGCGATGGGGGGTCGGAAAGAGGGCGAGTAACTGTGGGGCTCACAGGGTTTTACCATGTTATACTGTATAAGGAAAAGTTCTCTTCTGGGCCTTCCTTATATACTTTTTGTTTCTGTTCCTCAATATTTTCATGATCTCTGCTTGCTGTCACTGAATGGGACCCTTAATGGTTGTATCTAGAGGGTTAAAACCCTGTATCCAATTGTATCCAGTCTAGACAATCTCTCTAGTGCCCTGACAGTGTATCTGTGCAGATACAATGTATCAGTCTGCAGTCCAGGCTGTTTATATCACACAGGATTGCTTAGACTGGATACAACAGTAACAGGTGATGCCAGTATGTTACAATGCATGTGTCCATTCAATGAAAGCAAACAGAGATCCTGAAAAGGGTGAACACAAACACAAAGTCTATTAGAACCGTTCACTGTACGATAATTACATTAAAAGGGATGATAGATTAGATACAGTGCAATAAAACAGACAGAAAAAGTCTGCACTAAATACCAATGATGTCGATGTTCTTTTTCCTCATCTTCTCCTTTCACACCAGACCACCTTGATAACTACCTGCAGCCAACACTAGGGGGAGCTCAATGCATATGAAATTATGCAATTACCATTGCAGTCAATGGATGCTCTAGAACAGGGAAGCTCAACCTGTGGCCCTCCAGCTGTTGCAAAACTATAACTCCCAGCATGTCCTAATAGCTGTATCCTGTCCAAGCATGCTGGGAGTTGTAGTTATGGAACAGCTGGAGGGTTACAGGTTGGGCATCCCTGTTCTAGTTCTGTGCTCCTACCCCAGGGGTGGCTGTAGAAAAAAGTAGTGAATGTCGGGATCTGAAGAAAGAGGTCAGCACAGGGCCCCCATTCCCTTGGGCCCCACAGTAGTCTGGTAGGTATGCCATTGCATAAAGTGCCTAATGATAAAGAATATACCATGGGGTGTCCAAATAATAGTACCACACATTGACAAAATAACTTACTAAAATAAGAGTAGTCTACACTGCAAAAATAACATACTGCACTGCGCCTAAGCTTCAGTATTATGCATTTCTTAGGTAAATACCGCCAAACAGTGTTCAAATATGAATATACTGTGCTTATTCAACAGCTCCAGACATAAAGTCATCAATATAAGTGAGAAAATGTCTAAATACTGTAAAACCTCTTTGAGAAGACCACCCCTTCTCCAGACTAGATCTCCTGTGGCTGATTTCAGTCCTGTCATATACACAATCGAGTCCCATTATTCTGACCACTTCCTAGTTTTGATGTCAGCAGTGTGTAACCCATGAAGGAAGTCCCGTGTGCTGAGCTGGCTCAGTGTGTATATAAGGTGTGCTGAGGTGGCTCCGTGTGTATATAAGGTATGCTGAGCTGGCTCCGTGGGTATTTAAGGTATGCTGAGCTGGCTCAGTGGGTATATAAGGTATGCTGAGCTGGCTTAGTGGGTATGTAAGGTGTGCTGAGCTGGCTCAGTGGGTATATAAGGTGTGCTGAGGTGGCTCAGTGGGTATGTAAGGTGTGCTGAGCTGGCTCAGTGGGTATATAAGGTGTGCTGAGGTGGCTCAGTGGGTATGTAAGGGTGTGCTGAGCTGGCTCAGTGGGTATATAAGGTGTGCTGAGGTGGCTCAGTGGGTATGTAGGTGTGCTGAGGGCTCAGTGGGTATATAAGGTGTGCTGAGCTGGCTCAGTGGGTATATAAGGTATGCTGAGCTGGCTCAGTGGGTATGTAAGGTGTGCTGAGCTGGCTCAGTGGGTATATAAGGTATGCTGAGCTGGCTCAGTGGGTATGTAAGGTGTGCTTAGGTGGCTCAGTGGGTATATAAGGTGTGCTGAGCTGGCTTAGTGGGTATATAAGGTATGCTGAGCTGGCTCAGTGGGTATGTAAGGTGTGCTGAGCTGGCTCAGTGAGTATATAAGGTATGATGAGCTGGCTCAGTGGGTATGTAAGGTGTGCTGAGCTGGCTCAGTGGGTATATAAGGTGTGCTGAGGTGGCTCAGTGGGTATATAAGGTGTGCTGAGCTGGCTCAGTGGGTATATAAGGTATGCTGAGCTTGCTCAGTGGGTATGTAAGGTGTGCTGAGCTGGCTCAGTGAGTATATAAGGTATGCTGAGGCTGGCTCAGTGGGTATGTAAGGTGTGCTGAGCTGGCTCAGTGAGTATATAAGGTATGCTGAGCTTGGCTCAGTGGGTATATAAGGTGTGATGAGCTGGCTCAGTGGTATATAAGGTGTGCTGAGCTGGCTCTGTGGAGTATATAAGGTATGCTGAGCTGGCTCAGTGGTATTAAGGTGTGCTGAGCTGGCTCTGTGGTATATAAGGTATTGCTGAGCTGGCTCAGTGGGTATATAAGGTGTGCTGAGCTGGCTCAGTGGGTATGTAAGGTGTGCTGAGATGGGCTCAGTGAGTATATAAGGTATGCTGAGCTGGCTCAGTGGGCTATATAAGGTGTGCTGAGCTGGCTTAGTGGATATATAAGTTGTGCTGAGCTGGCTCAGTGGGTATGTAAGGTATGCTGAGCTGGCTCAGTGGGTATGTAAGGTATGCTGAGGCTGGCTCAGTGGGTATGTAAGGTATGCTGAGCTGGCTCAGTGGTTATGTAAGATATACTGAGCTGGCTCAGTGGGGTATATAAGGTGTGCTGAGCTGGCTCAGTTGGGTATATAAGGGTATGCTGAGCTGGCTCAGTGGGTATGTAAGGTATGTGAGCTGGCTCAGTGGGTATGTAAGGTATGCTGAGCTGGCTCATGGTTATGTAAGATATACTGAGCTGGCTCAGTGGGTATGTAAGGTGTGCTGAGCTGGCTCAGTGAGTATATAAGGTATGCTGAGCTGGCTCAGTGGGTATATAAGGTGTGATGAGCTGGCTCAGTGGGATATATAGGTTGTGCTGAGCTGGCTCTGTGGGTATATAAGGTATGCTGAGCTGGCTCAGTGGGTATATAAGGTGTGCTGAGGCTGGCTCTGTGGGTATATTAAGGTATGCTGAGTGGCTCAGTGGGTATGTAAGGTATGCTGAGCTGGCTCAGTGGGTATGTAAGGTATGCTGAGCTGGCTCAGTGGTTATGTAAGATATACTGAGCTGGCTCAGTGGGTATGTAAGGTTGTGCTGAGCTGGCTCAGTGAGTATATAAGGTATGCTGAGCTGGATCAGTGGGTATATAAGGTGTGATGAGCTGGCTCAGTGGGTATATAAGGTGTGCTGAGCTGGCTCTGTGGGTATATAAGGTATGCTGAGCTGGCTCAGTGGGTATATAAGGTGTGCTGAGCTGGCTCTGTGGGTATATAAGGTATGCTGAGCTGGCTCAGTGGTATATAAGGTGTGCTGAGCTGGCTCAGTGGGTATATAAGGTATGCTGAGCTGGCTCAGTGGTATATAGGTGTGCTGAGCTGGCTCTGTGGGTATATAAGGTATGCTGAGCTGGCTCAGTGGGTATATAAGGTGTGCTGAGCTGGCTCAGTGGGTATGTAAGGTGTGCTGAGATGGCTCAGTGAGTATATAAGGTATGCTGAGCTGGCTCAGTGGGTATATAAGGTGTGCTGAGCTGGCTTAGTGGATATATAAGTTGTGCTGAGCTGGCTCAGTGGGTATGTAAGGTATGCTGAGCTGGCTCAGTGGGTATGTAAGGTATGCTGAGCTGGCTCAGTGGGTATGTAAGGTATGCTGAGCTGGCTCCAGTGGTTATGTAAGATATACTGAGCTGGCTCAAGTGGGTATATAAGGTGTGCTGAGCTGGCTCAGTGGGTATATAAGGGGTGTGATAGGCTGTCTGCACACATATACCTCGTTGGGGATGATTATTGACTTTCGGGCCCCAGGTGGCGGTGTTTCTGACACTGTGTAGTTTGTGAACTGTTTGCATGCTGCTGCGGTGAAAGTATATGGTGAGTGGACAAATAGCAGCATTGTGAATAAGCAGCGTGGAAACTGCAGAGCCTCACGTACCATTAATGCAAGAGGCTATGAAGGTGTGTGAGGACGGACAGACACGCTACAGTGGAGCAGCTCACCACCAAAAGGACCCAGGGGCTACCAGATGAGAGTCTAACACAACAGTTCAGGGAACCCTATTGCATATAGGGCTCTGGAGCAGACAGACGGTCACCGCTCCTCTGATAACCAAGTTGTATCAGCAGAAAAGGCTTACGTTTTTGCGGCCAGTATCGGAATTGGACCTCTGCTGATTGGTAAAGGGTCCTCTTCTCTGATGAGTCACATTTTCTGCTTCATGGATGGACGTTGGCGTCAGGAGAGAGGGAACACCCTGCAGAGTGAGTATAAATCCATCCTTTCAGATCACGTACACCCATGCATGCTAATTGTCTCCCTGGGGTGGATGGGATGTTCCAGCAAGACAATGCGACATGTCACACAGTTAAGAATGTCCAGCATTGGTTGGAAGAGCCTGACCAAGACCTCCGAGTACTACCCTGGCCCCTAATTCTCCAGACCTGAACCCAATCAATCATCTGTGGAACCACCTTGATCCTCATGTTCGCTCTATGTTTCCCCTCACCCCCCCTCCAGCAGTAGTGGTATGCCCTGCAGTCAGCATGGCTCCAGATGCCTGTGACCACCTACCAGGACCTTATGGAGTCACCCGGGCTGTTCGTGCTGGAGATTAGCTGAGACTCGCCCTTAAGACGTCCATTTTTCAATGCATTTTTGGGCGGTTGTCTCACAGAGATTTCAGTATAGTGGTTGGTGATCTGTAGGAGCAGCTGTTGCATCCTTGTACGACAGATCTAAGGCTGTGTTCACACACTGCAGCTGTGTCATGGCAGTTTTTTCTTTTCAGCAATTGTTGCCAAACTTTTTTGCCTCTATCTTTGAAAACTGAGCCAAAACCAAAAGATATGAACAATATTGAAGATACGCTTTAGGTATTCTGCACCGCCCCAGACACATGCACACTCATGTCAGCCCAGTGTGCATGTGTTCTCCATAAGGAGAGGGGATAGGCTGGTGCCAGATACCTCTGGACTGGACATGTTGAAATCCATTCTGTCTGACCCTTCATTCCCTTGACATCTGCCGCCTGACCATCTGATGTATATGGTCACCTTAAGAACGACCCTGCTCATAATCTTCCTGTTTTGTGGCCGGGGGGCTGCGGGGCCCCATGTGGTAGGGGCCCGGCTGGCACTTCCTTTATCCCTGGCCCTGTGACCGATGTACTGGAACTTTCACAGAAGTTACTGAACGTCTTCCTGTGATTGGAAATGCTTTGATTTCATCAATTATTAACACTAATTCTTGTGCCTCTGGAGGTCCGATCGAGGCTCGAGGTGAACAATTAGACGTCTGCGAGGGGCGGCCGCAGGACGGGAGCGGTCCGGAGCAGTTTCGGTAATGCTGTCAGGGTGATTTGCTCTTCTGCCGTACCGGCTGCGCTGTTTTCATTTAATTTAACCGCACTTCCCATAATGTTTGCTCCTATTTATTTCTTTTGTTTGTTGAGTGGAGCCTTTATTACAGGAAATCGAGGTTGAAACAGCAATTGTAGAGGGTTTTTACTGAAGATTAATCTGTTTACAGCCATTTATGTCCAGCTGATCAATAGATGAAAGATCTGATGAAGATTGAAAAATGGAAATCTTCCAATATTAAAGATGCAGAAGTGAAGCTGCCATCAGTGATACATGCCGTAATATCTCCAGATACCACTATATCTATGCTTCCTGGCAGAGCCGAAACACACAGAGGACACCAACTATGGTGACCGGAGGGCCCCTGACCTCTCTGACCTCTCCATGGTCAGTGTACTTGTAGACAACCTCTAATACATAGAATAGAATTCTATCTATCTATCTATCTATCTATCTATCTATCTATCTATCTATCTATCTATCTATCTATCTATCTATCATATCTATCTATCTATCTATCTATCTATCTATCTATCTATCTATCTATCTATTTCATCTATCTATTATCTATCTATCTATCTATCTATCTATCAATCATATATCTATCTATCAATCTCATATCTATCTATCATCTATCTATCTATCTATCTATCTATCTATCTATCTATCTATCTATCTATCTATCTATCTCATATCTACCTGTCTATATATCTGTAATTGGCAATGGGTGTGTAACCGCTGTGCTAACTAACCAGTTTGACTTTGGGCTAAACCTAAGGTCGTTGTCCTGGCGATTCCCTGGTTTTCACCCTTTAAACCCTGTACAGGGATCTGGACTTTTCTGCAGAGAACCAACCAGGCTGCTACCTCCTGGAGTACTCCTGGTCTAGTTGGCTGCTGACCCACGGGGGTCAGAGACAGAGGTGCAAAGCATCAAGGACAAAAGTCTGAACACAGTCCAAAGTCTCGGCAGGCTGAGTATGTGCAGTCCAGGTCACAGTTCCAAGGTGGGAGTAGACTGCTAGTAGCAGAATCTGTAGACAGGCAAGGTTAAGACCACATTATTTAGGTGCAATACAGTATGATTATATTATTTGGGTGTAGTACAGTATGACCATATTATTTAGATGTTGTACAGTATGACCATCATGTTTTAGGTGTAGTACAGTATGACCATATTATTTAGGTTAGTAGTAGTACAGTTAGTATGACCACATTATTTAGGTGTAGTATACGAGTACAGTATTCAGGTTTAGGTATGGTAGTACAGTATGACCATTATTATTTAGATGTTGTAAGCAGTATGACCACCATTATTTAGGTGTAGTACAGTATGACCACATATATTTTACAGTATGACCATATTTATAGTAGGTGTAGATGAACAGTATGACCACATTTTTAGGTTAGTACAGTATGACACTATTATTTAGGTGTAGTATGATGACAGTACCACATTGACCATTATTTAGGTGTAGTAAGTATGACACATTATTTAGTATGTATTATTTAGGTTATGTTATTTAAGTACAGTATGACCATATTACCAGATATTTAGGTATGACCACATTATGTTATGTAGTACAGTATGACCAGTATTTAGTATTATTTAGATGTTGTACAGCAGTAATGACACATTTGTAGTACAGTATATTATTTAGTGTGTACAGTATGACCACATTATTTAGGTGTAGTACAGTATACCATATTATTTGGTGTCATATTACCACATTATTTAGGTGTAGTACAGTATGACCATATTATTTAGTTAGTACAGTATGTTAGTACAGTATGACGCACATTATTTAGGTGTAGTAATGACCAGTATGACCACATATTTAGGTAGTTGACCACATTATTTATGTTGTACAGTATGACCACTTATTTATGTTGTACTATGACCATATTATTTATGTTTACAGTATGACACATTAGATGTATACAATTATGACCATATTATTAGATGCTACAGTATGACCACATTATTTAGATGTTAGTACAGTAATGACCACATTATTTAGATGTACAGTATGACCACATTATTTAGGTGTAGTACAGTATGACCACATATCATTTTACATTTTATGACCACATTATTTAGGTGTAGTACAGTATGACACATATTTATGTACAGTATGACCATATTATTTAGGTGTTGTACAGTATGACCACATTATTTAGGTGTAGTTACAGTATGACCACATTAGTGTACAGTATGACCACATTATTTAGATGTTGTACAGTATGACCACATTATTTAGGTGTGTTACAGTACCACATTATTTAGGTGTAGTACAGTATGATGATAATTATAATATACATTAGTAGCAGTGTAGACATATGACCACATTATTTAGATGTTGTACAGTATGACCACATTATTTAGGTGTGTAGTATACCAGATGAGTACAGTATGACCACATTATTATGGTGCAGTTATACCACATTATTTACAGTATGTTATTTAGACAGTATGACCACATTATTTTTATTCCAATTTCTAGAACAAAGGTATTTATTTAGTTTAGTAAAGTATTTTTTCACAATTTTCTTTTTATTGAAAACAATGAAAATACAAACAAAGGTACAATCTTACATTTTTGCTCAAATTTTGCATACAAGAGTGTATTAGAAAACATTCCAGCAGCCTACTCATCTCATGAACAAACCTCAGTTAACCAAATAATGTAAGCGTAGAAGGTAGAAAAGAAAAAAGAGGGGGGATGATCAAAGTGTGGAAAACAAGAGGGGGGGGACAGCATATAAATGTTACAAATTCTCTTTAACCATATCTTAGAACGCTAGAACATAAGATGATAGGAGTTATACAAATACTCTTTGCCAAACAAAGATATGACCTAGACAGCATCTACCTTAGCATTCACTCCACTTCCTGTGAAGTGAGACTAAAGGGTCACATGTTCTTACATAAATGTCAAGGCGGTGAATCAGTAAACTTTTTCCAGGGCGTCCACATCTTCAAGAACTTAGTGTGGGACCCTGTTTGCCTAACTCAACATTTCCTCAAAACGGCAGATTTGGTTTACTTTGTCCACCCATTGCAAAGCGAGAGGGAGCAGCAGTCTGCCTCCAATACAAAGGTATTAGGGTTTTAGCTGCTGCAACAAGAAGGGGAATTATGTTTGTCTTAGAGGGTTTTTAAACTCATTTTCAGCTTTAGATAGAAATATTATCTCCGGTGTCAATGTCACCTTGACTCCACACACCACCCTTATTGTATTCTGGACCTCCTCCCAATAACTTGCAATGAGCGGACAGTTCCACCAGATGTGGAGATATGTACCCCCATGGGAACCACAACGCCAACACGTGTTGTCCGAGATCAGGTTGTGTCTCTGCAGGAAGTCAGGTGTCCGGTACCATCTACTCAATAACTTGTAGTGACTTTCTCTAAGTCTAACACAGGTGGAGAAACCCTGCGAATGCTGCAAAATGGACTTCGCCTCCTCTTGTGAAATCGGTATCCCCAACTCCTTTTCCCAGGCTGCCAAATAGCTGGGCCGATCCTCCCTCTCAGGTGACAGAAAAGAGCGTATCAAAAAAGACAGTTTCCTAGCTGATTGCGTTGTAACTAGTAAAGCTCTCTCAAACTCAGTGAGCTCCCTTGACCAGTTTCCCTTGGTAATTGCTTTTTTGTGGACAAACTTTAAGTGGGAGTAATGTAGGAAGTTTAGCTCCACAGGCTGGACCACCTCCCGGAATGATGGTAAGTCTGGCAACACTCCTTTAGGGAATAATTGAGATAAGGGGAATCTGTTTAGTGATTGCCACAGTGACCTATATGAAAAGGGTGTCCTTCCCAGATACACCGGGAGAAGCCTTGCTGGCATCAATTGAGATGGTGCCGGAGACAATTGCTGACCAGCCCGCATACCAGACCTCACTCAACCCTTGAAAAAAAGGATCAAAGTCAGATGACCTAAACCTCTTATGCTGAGGTATCCATATATCACTCAAGAAGTGTTCTCCTTGTGACGCCTGAGCCAAAAGCCGAAGTTCATTATTCGGGTCTGGATTCGCCATCGTCAACCATCTCTGTAATTGAATGGCTTTATAATATGTAATCGGGTCTGTCAAACCCAAAGCCCCCTCCGTCTTTGGCCGACTCAACATGGAGTAAGCCAACCTAGGCCTCTTCCCCTTCCATACATATCTAGAAAACCTTTGTTTCAGGATTCTAAAGAACACCGAGGGTATCTTGATTGGAACCATTTGTAGACGGTACAATACTTTTCGTAAGATGTTGCATTTCAGTAAGTTAATGCGGCCTATCCATGAGATCAGGGGAATGTCATATGCTTTCAACAAATCACCAATTTCTGTAAGGAGCGGAGTAAAGTTCAGGTCATATAATTTGGAGAGATGACTTGGCACTCTAACTCCTAAGTACTTTAGAGAAGATGAACACCACACAAAGGGGACCTTTTCTTTTAAGGCCCTCACTTCTTCCTGCTTGATAGTGATACTTAATACTTCCGACTTGGTGGCATTTACTTTAAAGTTGAAGAGTGAGCCAAAGAACTCCAGCAAGTTAGCTGCTGCCAGCAGTCCGGATTGGGGGCTCCAATTTTATCGCTTTTAGTAACGTTTCCACCACCAGAATAAACAACGTAGTGAAAGCGGGCACCCTTGACGAGTGCCATTCTTGACTTCAAAAGGGGGCAACGTGCCATTTTATTTTGAGTCTGGCATCGGCTGATCATCAATGTGAATATTGCA
>ONZH01021786.1:0-44305 GCA_900303285.1 Rhinella marina
CCCTTCAATCCTTCTCCCCTCATGCTACTGCACGTGAGCCAGGAAATATAGGAGGAGGAGGCTTGGTTTAGTCTGGATAATTTCTACACAGTGAAAGTGGCTATTTTGTTGGAAGGAATCTTCAGGATTGTTATAGCATAAAATAGATTTGGTTACAATCATGTGGAACTGTAATAGACTACAGGGTACTAAATCTACCGTCCCCCCTCCTAAATAGTGCCATAGCTACGCAGATTTGCCATTCAAGGTCCCAGGAAAGCTGGGTTATTGTTATGTGGAACTGTAATAGTTTGCAGAATACTAAATCTATCAATAAATCCTCCTCCCCAGATACATTACTCACAAAAATTTAGTGTAGGGATATTTGACTTTCACACTACAGTGATATTATAGCATGAAAGTAGGGCATTTAAGTAGAAGCATACAATGGTGATTTCCTCATCTCAAACTATTTATTGAAACAAAAGCCAACAACAGCGGTGGGTATAAAATGTCAATGTCTCAATAACTTGTCATGTGGCCTTGAGCATCAATTATAGCTCGACAATGATGTCTCCTTCTGTTCATAAGTCGACCTATTGTCTACGGAGGCATGGCATCCCACTCTTCTTGAAGGGTGACCCTCGGGTCATTGAGGTTCTGTGGTACAGAGTTACAAGCCTTTACACGGCGACTCAGCTGATCCCATAGGTTTTCAACGGGATCCAGGTCTGGAGGTGTGCAGGCCACTCCATTTGAGGTCCCCCAGTCTCCAGCAGCCCTTCCCTTTATAATGTGACCTCGATGAGCTGGCGCATTGTCATACATGAAGAAGAAATTAGGCCTGTGTTGTTCATGCAGAGGCACAATGACCAGGTTAATGATGTTATTCCAATAGTATGGGCTTGTCACTGTACCATTCACAAAGTGTAGGACAGTTCTGTATCGACTAGACACGCCTGCCCAAACTGTAACACCACCATCACCAAAGGCTCGTCTGGTGACAACAGTGGCTAATGCATAGCGCTCTCCTTGATGTCTCCAACATCATTGGTGGCCATCATTTCTGCTAAACGTGAATCGACTTTCATCAGTGCACAGCACTGAGGCCCACTGGTCCCTCGTCCATGCAAGACAATGACATCTGCACCTGGTGGTGTGTTCAGGTATCCTTGCAGCTCATTTAGCAGGCAGACCACACTGATGTAAATGGGTTTTAATGGTCTGACGTGACACTAAGGTGCCTCTCACCTCCATTAAATTTGCCTGAAGTTGTGTGGCATTGATCATCCATTTCAGCAGGACATTGTTTACAATGAAGGGTCATCAGTGTGGGATGTGGCCAACGGACGTCCACTTCTATGCCTATCTGTGACTCTCCTGGTCTCTGAGTATCTCTGTTTCAACCTTATGACACTATGTGACACTCTAAGCTTAGTGGCCACTTCCATCTGAGAACATCCTGCTTGAAGCCTCGTAATGGTGAGGTACTGTTGATCAATTGTTAGGTTTTGTCTTGGTCTCATGATGTCAAAATATGAACAGCATGATGAGGAGGGCTGTTTAAATACCAATTCTAATTGAACCAGGAAATTTATTGGGTGATTCATGGATCAAACACCTGTGGTGAATTTTGCCGTTAAGCTCCTGATTAGAGAACAACAAGTTGTGCAAAGAGTACTGGAACATTGAACAGTTGGACATATGCATTCAAAAGTTTAGAGAAGGTCACATTGAGTTCACCTGTAAAGGTTAGAGTGCATTTCATCCTGAAATTTCACCCATAAGCCAATTATCTTTTTTGTTGTGGTGTACATATATACAAGCATAACACAGACAACAGTTTGTAGCGACAGTCAGTGAGAGAAAATTCCTGTTCTGATGGTAACCTTACCCATCTGTCAGAAATCTATTAGATCTTCTTCTCTAGTGATATGGACATCGTGAAGAACGAAAAGTGCACAGATAGGTAGGTCCATATGGGACTTCCTAAGACAGGTATTAAATAGGATGTTCACTTTGCTTGGTTATGCAGTAGGCACAACACCTTTGATGGCTGGTCAGTGAAAGATGTCCAGAGACATGCTCAAACTCAGGGTCACAGCATATCTGGTATCCAAAGAAGTTAATGCAGAAGCAATATGCACGCGCTATTGCCCGAATCCAGGACACAGAAGATAAATAAAACAGGCTTTATTCATCTCAGAACCATGTGTTTCAGGGCTAGATGATGTTGGAAATTGGCCGCAGCAATGCAAAACTTCTTAAGACGACTTCTTCTTGAGAAGATTCTTTCGTTTATTCAGAGACAAGAGCAACAGCATTGAAATAAATATAAAATTCAGGCAGAATATGACATGATATAGATGGAGGTGTGAAGCAGCAGTAGAAAAATGACAGTGCTGAGTGTGTGTCTCCAAACGTGGTATTTTATACCCTATAGAACAAAGGAATAATTAGTATTATAATATAGGTTTGCCGCAGTGTACCGCAATCCAGAGGAGTGAATGGTGACACACCTAAATTACATCATTACAACATTATCATACATAACATGTGACCTCACAAATGCTTTACTATTCATAACCATTGACTTTAACAAGTTGCACCTCCAACATCAATATATACTTCATGTTAAGGGCTCGTTCACATCACCGTTAGGGATTCCGTTCTAACTTTCCGTTATAACATCGTTATAACGGAACCCCTAGGACGGAAATCAAAACGGACACCTTTAAGAGGCATTCCGTTTTGATCCGTCTGTCGACAGAACTTTGGTTTCCTTCCAGCATAACGGCAACCAGACGGATCTGTTATGCTTTCCCATAGGCTTCTATTATGACGGATCAAAACGGAATGCCTCTTAAAGGTGTCCGTTTTGATTTCCGTCCTAGGGATTCCTTTATTTTCCGTTATAATGATGTTATAATGGAAAGTTAGAATGGAATCCCTAACGGTGATGTGAACGAGCCCTTACACGTATGAGAATGAATATCTAATGTATCTCTAACCTTTGATCCCTCGTTTTCCGATTCCATTATCCTTGAAAATGTTTGTTTGCCATGAACTAAAGAAGCTGACAAATGTCCACTAACCAGGTATCTAAAAGAAGCTATGGAGGACATAAATATGTCACTAAGACTCCATGATCTCATAACTAGCTCTTTCTAAACAGAAAACATATGTATTAATTGATCACTTAAGGACCTCTGTTTTCTTAGCAACAGTACATCAGTATTCAAGGTGACTCTTTAGCTAAGCTTTAAGATAGAAATATAACATGTCTGACTAAGACAACATGGCAGACCATCAGATCTAATCCTGATTCTCCAACAGAGGAGCCCCTTCATTAAGTTCAGTAATACATAATCAAACAACTACTCAGATTTAAAAACGTACTTTGGCAGGAGTTGAGGAGGAGGAAGATATACATACATTAAATTTGATAAGTAGAGCGGCAAGGAGATTAGGTTGATTCGGCACAGCTCTAATGTGAAATGTTTCCCCAGCTTTCCCAAATACAGATATTATGAAAAAAATTAAAATATTATAGCAAAGAATTGAGGACAAAATATAATCCACATTGTAATGAAATTACAGTCTGGATAAAACGATGTATAAAATAAATATATCATAAAACTATTAGCTTCTCTGTTACAAATAGCTAAGAAATACCATTCACATTAATGTCTTGTCTAATGACCCAGTGTCTATTCAGTTCAAGCTGTAATGACGAAAACTGGTCACAAGAGGTCAGTAGAATACCTAAAGCAAAAATAATAACTAAAATGATACTTTGTGATACATTGTGTTAGAAATAAACTTAAAAATAATAGTAATTCAACGTAAAGGGGTTATGTAATTTCTTACATTGGGGGTATATCGCTAGGATATGGCCCTAATGTCTTATAGGCTTGGGTCCATTCATTTCTATGGAACTTCCGAAAATAACCAAATGTGTTACTTGGCTATTTTTGGTACCCCCATAGAAATGAAAGGAGGCTGGCTGTGTATGCGTGGTCCGCAATCCTTCTCTTTGTAGGCTCCATTTTAGAGTTAGGTGCGGGTCTCACCTAGCAACATGCTCCCAGTGTATCAGATGACACAACCCTTTTAAGTAACTTACAATCAGTTTTTAAATCTGAGTAGTTTTTCAAATATAATAGACCAAACCTTATGTTGGGGCCCGTCTGGTGCAGAAATGCTTTGTTTTGAGACAAATAAAGTCTGTTTTATTTATCTTCTGTGGCCTGGATTCATATTAGTTCTGCATTAACCTCTCTGATGATAACTATTATGAGTCTAGCATGTAAAGCTGTTATTATGAGGCATCAGTGGACATTATAGGGTGAGTGGTATAAGAAGAGAGAATTACAACTCGCAGCATTTTCAGGCTGTTATAATCAGTGGACATTATAGGGAGAGGGGTATAAGAGGAGAAATCTACAATTCCAAACATGTACAGGCTGTTATAATAAAGCATCAGTGGGCATTACATGAAGATGGGTATAAGGATAGAACTATAACTCCTAGCATGTCCAATCTGTTGTTATAGGGCATCAATGGCCATTATAGGGAGAGGTGAATAAGAGAAGAGAATTACAACTCCCAGCATCTTCAGGCTATTATTATTGGGCATCAGTGGACATTTCACGGAACCATCAACAATGTCAGATCTATTCATCAGCCTCAGCCAGAGATGTGTGAAAAGCCTCATAGATCAATGCCTGATTTGTTTTGACAAAAGTGATGTTTTGTACACTGTGTTACTTTGTTAATTTGGGTGTGATGATGTCACCTGCCACCTGTCACTCTGAAAATCCTCTCTTAGGTGACACTGGAGACTGGACAAGTCAGTACAGAGAGAGCAAACTGCCTGGCCAGAAGTCCACAGGGTCAGGGATCATGGTAGACACTGGAAAAAGGCCACAGTCTGGCTGTTGAGGTAGTAAGTGTCCATTTGGTTTGCATCAGCCTGACGTGGCACATGAAAAACTGCTCTATCATGTTCATGAGACTAAACTGGTTGCTGCTGCCGTGGCTTCTGCTTCTTGCGGTAGCAGAGGCGGTGGGACATGGGTGGAGAAGGGCCTCCTCCGTCAGACCCACGGACGGCAGGCACCTGCTTAACTAAAGCTGCATAAAGATTGGGGACATTTACTATGGATATTGTGCCACTACTGTTGCTATATATGCACTGTAATTTGCAACTTTTAAAGCTTCTCTACACTTTTCTCGAGATTAACACTTACTGAATTATTATTGCTGAAGTCTATATAAGCCTGTAGCTCGTGTATACTTCAGTATCTGGAGCACGGAATGGCAGAAATGCACCTTATTTTTGAGAGGCATTTAATATTAGTTTCTTGCAGGATTCTGTAATGCAGAACTTTCCAGCAAGCTGAATTAAACAACTGGGACAGTGACCAGTCCCTCACACTCTATGCTAAGCTTTCCCTGATAAAACTCTAAAATCTGCCCAATTACATCTTCATGGTTTGTCCCTATATTGTACCTATAGTGTCCCTAGTAACTGGCTTGTGTCTGCCATTGTTTTTTGGCAGACACAAGACATCCTATCACAAGACTAGACAAGTTACATCATGTTTTTCTATGCTTCCCAGTGAGCAATTCATCCTATACAACTCATGGTGAATCACCTTCATTAATAATGATGTCTGTCAACGTCTGAGCCATTTAGCCGCCCTCTTCCCACTACCTAAACAAATAAAAAAACGGATTCTTTTGGCATTTTTTTGTGAAATTCGTAATGATTGGGGGTCCAATTATCTGCTCGACTATATCCAGAAGACCCACAGAGAAGGTGTGCTGTGGCTCTATACTTCTTTTTGGGTTTCCCAGATATTTGAGATTTGAGCGGTTATCTTTGGCAACCTCATAGCCTCATAAAAAATGTATGAATCATGTGCTTATACCCCATCATGCGTATAGGGGATGCATTTATATGATGGCAAAACCCCTTTAATGAAATTCTGTTAAAAAGGATGGAAGATACATTGCAGTACAGAGGAACAATACAGCAGCATACATGGAGTCCCTCTGTAGTCATAAAGGGCATCTGTCAGAAGATTTGTACCTATGACACTGGGTGACCTGTTACATGTGCACTTGGCAGCTAAAGGCATCTGTATTGGTCTCATGTTCATATGTGCCCACATTGCTGAGAAAAATGTTGTTTTAATATATGCAAATGAGCTTCTAGGACTAATGGGGGCATTACCTTTACTCCTAGAGGCTCTGCTCTCTCTACAACTGCTGCACCATCTGCACTTTAATAGACAGGGCCAGACTGTGTAAACGAGATCAAGCTTGGCCTTGACTTCTCCTAAAGTCAAAGTGCAGAGGGCGCATCAGTTGCAGAGAGAGCAGAGCCTCTAGGAGTAAAGGCAACACCCCCATCACTCCTAGAGGCTCATTTGCATATATCAAAACTCAATTTTTCTCAGCAATACAGGCACATATGAACATGGGACCAACACAGATGCCTTCAGCTGCCAAGTGCACTTGTAACAGGTCAGCCAGTTTCATGGATACAAATCTGCTGACAGATGCCCTTTATGACTGTACAGCTCACAGTAATTGGTGGTGATGAGCTCTTATCAGTATATTAAGTTATATACATGTATTACTTGTGATCTTTATCATTCATTATGGTTTTCCAATTTTTCTATAAAAATTGTTGGCTGTCCATGATTTTGGGATAAGTTGTCTAGAAAAATTCTGGTTGGCAACCCTGGTCCTCGCTCTTGCCTTCCAGCTCTCATCTCAAAACACAGAAAATGCCTCAAAATGTCCTCCCATCCAACAGCAGTAGTAGGGGATTGGTAGAGGTCAGCCTATCCTCTTCTATGTCTTTAAACTCATCTGATCCCCACTGCCAATTACTTTTGTTTAGCTGGAACAGCCTTGAAATCTACATCACGTATTCTACATAATATATGTACTCATTGATGATATTGCGATGGATCTGTTTCTTGTTTGTCGCTTTAAAATGCTTTAATTTTTAACTTCAACTTCACGTAGATGCAACATAATAAAATGTGAACTCTGTGGAGTTTGACCTCAGCCGTCTTAGATTTGTTAATTATAATATCAAATAGGGTTTCATCTACACTGTGATAATCATCATCAAACTTTCCTTCTCTTCAGAGAGAAGAATGGGATTTACAGGAAGGCATGGGTGAGTATTGTTCAGCTTTCTACAGGTACATGTATTACATTTAATATAAGGGATAGACGGGGCGGTCTTGGGCACCACGCATCCTATGCATTTGCATAGGGCCCCCAACGTCCAAGGGGGCCCCCACGCTCCGCTCTTGTGCCGGTGCCCAAGACCACCCGCCCAGCTGTCACTTACTGCATTTGGCCGCTGCGGCCCGCGGACCGGCCTCACTGCGGCTGCGCGCACTGCACCCGCTCACTCTCAAGTCCGGAAGTGTAGCAGGAAGCTCGCACAGCCGCAGAGAGGCCGGTCCGCACAGCAGAACACAAACTCTGCGGCTGTGCATCAGTGTCCCAGGCTCCAGCACGTGTCCCAGCCAGCCAATAGAGAGCTGGGAGTCTGGGACACGCCATAGGCTGTGGGTAACCTTCACCCCCAGATAGGAGAGTGATATACGATAAGTGTGGAAAAAACACATTCTTTCATTGTTTAACAGTGAGTTAATTGTTAATTGTTTGACAGTATTTTATTGTTAAAAAAGTCTTTGATGTGTGTGGGGGGGGGTGTCATCAAGGGCGTGACGCGTCATTGGGGGGGGGCCCCGGGCATAACTTCACTTAGGGCCCCATAAATGCCAAGACCGCCCCTGGGGATATATATAGCAGCAGAGGCCCCATAGTGGATATAAAGTGTAAACCCCTCCCTCATTGGTGTGCTTAAAGGGACTCTTCCATCAACTACTAACAAGCTTGGACTGACCCAAAGGTAAGCAGATGAGGCCCAGATGGGTCACTGAGGGTGGGACCAAAGTCCCCTGCACAGTAGACTGCTCTACATACATCTAGGCAGTATACAGTATCTCAACCGACCTAAGAACTAGATCTAAAGGTCCTTTTACACGGGCCGATTATCGGCCGAAAAATCGTTCCTAGGAACGCTAGTGCCGATAATCGGCCCGTGTAAAAGTGGCCCTAATCAGCCGACGAACGAGCAAAACGCTCGTTCGTCGGCTGATTGAATCTTTTGGTTTCTACAAAAGATCCAATCTGTCGGGCGCACATCGGCCTGTGTAAACAGGCGATGTGCGCCTGACAGTATGGAGCTTCCGGGCCGCACGAGCGATACAGCGATCACTCGTGCGGCCCGGCGCTCGATTCATCGGGCCGTGTAAAGGCTCCCTGCCCGAGCGCCGATATCGCTGATCGGCGCTCGGGCAGAGAAACACATCGGCCCGTGTAAAAGGGCCTTAACAAACTACCTAGTTTATTATTATATCTGCTATATCAGATGCCCTGGTAGCAACTGACCATGACCTGTGAGAGATTAAAGGCAATGTGTCATCAGAAAAAGGCCTATTGTTTAAATCACATTTTTATGTTTAACATATCTTAAAGAATTTTTGACGATGTTATTTTTCATTTTCCATGTTAATAACTATATTTAAACAAAAAGCATAAATCCGGCAGTTTTCGCACTGGCCACTAGACCTAATAATAGGCACTACTTCTTGGTCTGTAAATATCACTTTAAGGCCTCATTCACACGGCCGTATAATGTGTCCGCATCCTTTCCGCATCCGTTTCCGCAATTGCGGACAATTATGCGGATAGGATGTGGATCCATTCATTTCAATGGGTCCTGAAAAAATGCATCCGTGTGTCCATTCCGACTGTCCGCATAAAGAAATCCTCCTGTCCTACTTTTCTCCCGAATTGCGGTCCGCAGCACAATCAAAGTCTATGGATCCGCAAAAAATGCGGAAGACATGCGGAAAGGCATCCGCATGTCATCCGTATTTGCGGATTCCGTTCCAGGAGGGGAGAAAAAAAAAAGAAAAGGTACAGATGTTATTCATCCTTCCGTTTTTTGTGGATCCGCAAAAAACGGATGACATATGGATACATCCTTTCCGTTTTTTACGGAAAAACGGAACGGATGTCCTGGAAAAACTGAGTTTTTTGCGGAACTACGGATCCGCAAAAAACTGACCATTTTCCAGGATGTGCACAAATACGGACGTGTGAATGAGGCCTAATCCACTGCCGTTAGTGTGAAAGTAGCCTAAGGAGGAAATCACTGCAGGTGATTGCTGGGAACGCTTCCTTCCCAACAATCACCTTGAAAATATTTGCAATGTAAGCTTAATTGTAGTTACCTGCTTATCTATACATAGAGGTGATATCATTACAGGCAGGTTAAGAATGACAGATAAGACAGGATCCACCATTCACAACAGATTATTGTCAGAGCTTATCTATTCTTTCCTTGTACAATGACCTCTGCACAGGTCACACAGCATGCCTGGAAGACTATCCCATAGAAGTCAATGAGGTCCTCTCCTGAACATTGTATCTATGGCCCATGGGGCTGTTGTAAGGCAATTTTTTAAATGCTTTTTAAATTCTGTTAGGAACAGCTCATGGCAGCCCCCATAATCGTGTTCATAAAATAGAATAAAAAAAATCTACAATCAGAAAATAAAAACAGATTAGAAGAAAAGTAGATTTTTTACTATCTGGTTTTAACTGGCAGAAAAAAAATTGGTGACACATTTCTTTAAATGTCTGTGATCAGAGTTATCTCTGGTCACTGATATCTGCTATGTAACACATCGGTCACTGGCCGGCTATGGCACCCCCAACAACTTATGTTCAAAACTCCAACCTCCACTATACATGTATAGTGGATGTGACAAGGGGTTAAAGGACCTTTAGGCCCCTTTCACACAAGCGAGTTTTCCCGCGTGGGTGCGATGCGTGACGTGAACGCATATCACCTGCACTGAATCCTGTCCCATTCATTTCAATGGGTCTGTGTTTTTTTCACGTATCAGTTCTGTGTTGCATGAAAAACGCAGCATGTTCTATATTCTGCGTTTTTCAAGCAACCCTGGTCCCATAGAAGTGAATGGGGCTTCTGTGAAAAACCTATAGCATCCTGAAGCAAGTGCGGATGCAATGCGTTTTTCACTGATGGTTGCTAAGAGATGTTGTTTGTAAATCTTTAGTTTATCACGCGCGTGAAAAATGCATCAAAACACATTGCACCCGTGCGGAAAAAAACTAACTGAACGCAATCGCAGCCAAAACTGACTAAACTTGCTTGCAAAATGGTGCGAGTTTCACTGAACGCACCCTGAACACATCCAGAGCCAATTCGCCACGCTCGTGTGAAAGAGGCCTTAATAATACTCAATGCTAAGTGACTGGGGGACAGATGATAATTATCCCAATAGCATAGTCATAGCCATAAAACTTTCAACCTTCTTGCATTCTGTATACAGAGGGGCCCAAGCCCTTTTTTCAAGCATGCAATCGTCACTCTGCTTCTTAAAGATAATTTCCAATAAGACCCCTTTCGCATGAGTGTTCAGTGAAACTCGCACCATTTCACAAGCAAGTCCAGTCAGGTTTGTCTGCAATTGCATTCAGCATTTCAATTTTTTCCAGGCGGCTGCAATCAGTTTTGATGCGGTTTTCACACGCGTGATAAAAACTGAAGACTTACCAACAGCATCTCCTAGCAATCATCAGTGGAAAACACATTGCATCCAGATTTTTCACTGACGCCCCTTCACGTCTATGGGAACAGGGCCACGTGAAAAACACACAACAGAGAACATTCTTAGGCCACGCAGAAATGATGCGTGAAAAACAACGCTCATATGCACAGACCCATTGAAATGAATTGGTCAGGATTCAGTGCGGGTGCTATGTGTTCACATCACGCATTGCGCCCGTGTGAAAGAGGCCTAATTGGCTTGTATAATCGAGTAGTCAATCAGCAAGCGCTCTTTTGTCAGCTGATGGGCATCTTTCTTTTTCGTTTATTTTTAACACACAAGGGTGGGAGTAGGAATTTATCAGGCCCTGCAAGCCAGAATTCTGACTTACAAAATAGGTATTTTGAAACCTTTTGGGCTTATTTGTGAAAAATGTGTGACTTTTTACATTTCTACACCTCTCACTGAAGCTTTGAAAAGTGACTGTTGGCAAAGTGGGTGTGGTCAGCTATGTTGGTCTCACTCCAGACTTATCATTGTGACATTTTTTTTGAAAGTTGCAAAGTCATTCAATTACGTGGGCGGTGTGAAAAAACAATTCTAGAGAAGTGTTAGGTTAAAACATGCATGACATTTAACAAACAACAGGAGGAATTTAACATGAAGGTTAGATTTCAGGTCAGTTTTTCATTGAGTTGCATTGGCATACTTTGAACCAAATTTATCAAAACAGCTAATTTTTAAAATAGATCGGTTGCATCTTAAAAACTCCTCTAGAAGTGCTATTCCATTTTTTTTTTCATAGCTCACTACCCCCACTTTCCCACTCACTTTTTAAAACCGGAGTGAGTGGTGTAAAAAATAATGCAAAAACTTGAAAAATTTTGCACAAAAGCCCTATTTTGCAACATTTTCAAGCCAGAATTCTAGAGTTTGGGACTTGCCAAATCACTCTTTTCCCCAGATGTGAACTTTATAAATTTGTCACAAATAAGGCCTTGCTAACGTGTCAGTTTTTTGATCAGTTATTTCCATCAGTTACTATAAGCCAAACCAGGTGCGGGTCAAAAACACAGAACAGTTGCAGATCTTTTCAATATACCTTATCAATGTGTAGCCTCCACTCCTGGTTTTGGCTCACAAAAACTGATGGAAATAACTGATCAAAAAACTGACGTGTGAACAAGGCCTTAAATAGCAACGCAAAACTGACTTCAGATATTACCCTTTTGATAAATACCCTCGAATGTCTTTTATGTAACACTGAGTTTTCATTTGTTTTAGGATTTTTCTAATAATCTTGCATTTAGCCAGTGATTCACTTACAAAGGCAACACAATTTAAACCCAATTTTGTGCTAATTCTTGCTGATGATTTTGGCATTGGAGATATCGGATGCTATGGAAATGAGACAATAAGGTATATTGTTTAATTATATTATAATCTGTTGACTTTTTTTTAAAGCAGACAAGGGGGGGATCCTCCTGAAATAAAGATCAGGTAAGTACATATCTTACAGACCCTGCACCACCGATTAGGGAATCCTGGCCGGGCTTTGTTTTCCCTGCTGCAGGAATTATTTGTGTCCACAAAACATGACCACTGCAGTCAATTACTGGTGCCCCCGATGAGACCAGTGATTGGATGCTTAATTGCAGCATCTGTGAGGTAAGTACTTACCTGTTTTTTGTTTTTTTTTATTTCAGAAGGGTCCCAGGGAGTTGTCTGATTTACTCCTGAAATCAGACAACCCCTTAAATAGGTTTATGCAGGAAAAGATATTTATGATTTATCCTCAGGATAGGTAATCAGCATCAGATCCAGTGGTGTAGCTATAGGGGAAGCAACTGCTTCAGGGCGCAAACTTAGACGGGGATCGGTAGCAGTCAGCGCTGTCATTAGGGCAGTAGAAGCTACACAATATAATAGGGGCCCGGCCATATCCTGCACCTGTTCCCAGGATTGGGCAGATCCATGATCCTGTCTGCTGTGGCAGAGCAGGAAGCTGGAAATAGCTATCCTGCCTGCCTTTGCTTCTGAAGGCTGTCCAGACCCTGCAGCTTACTGCTTATCAGTGGGGCGAAAAAAAGAGACACTGAGTTGAACCTGCCTCCAGAAAAGGTAAGCAGAAATATCTGTATGATTGTGTGTGTGTTTATGTATAAGTGTTTATGTGTGTGTTTGTATGTGAGCAGTGCATTGCATTATTTATTTAAGAGGCACTGTGTATTGTATTATTTATTTCAGGGGTGCAGTGCATTGTATTATTTATTTAAGAAGCACTGTGTATTGTATTATTTAAGAGGCACTGTGCATTGTATTTATTTCAGGGGCGCAGTGTATTGTATTTATTTCAGGGGTGCAGTGTATTATTTATTTCAGAGGCACTGTGCATTGCATTATTTATTTCAGGGGTGCAGTGTATTGTATTTATTTCAGGGATGCAGGGCATTGTATTATTTATTTCAGAGGAGCGGTGCATTGTATTATTTCAGGGGCACAGTGTAATATAGTATCTTGACTAGCCACATGAGTGGGATTTGCATTCGAGGAGAGGGTTGCAAAGAAGTCCAAGGGGATGCTGAGAAGTTTTGAAGTGACACATTTATTCAACATATTCACCCTCAGACTGATGCACTTGTTACATCAAAAAAAAAAATCAAGTGATAAATCGTCAAACCAGCTCTCAGCAGCATGTTGGACATCAGCAATGTCGTAAAAACGACTACCCTTCAGATGTTTCTTCAAGTTAGGAAACAGATGGTAGTCAGAAGGGGCTAGGTCAGGTGAATAGGGGGAATGGCGGGCCAATTGAAAACCCAGGGTCTCCAATTTGGCAGCCAGAACTTTGGACGTGTGAGAAGGTGCATTGTCCTGCAAAGGATCTATTTGTTCAACTTTCCCTGGCAATTCGTCTTAATAGCCTCCTTCAGCTGGTCGAGGTGACTGGCATAATAATTTCCGGTTATACTACAGCCCTAAGGTAGGTAGTCCACCAACAGAATAATGTCTTTTTCCCAGAAAACAGACACCATGACTTTTTTGTCCATTTCTGGATGCGGTACATCTTCGGTCACCGGGACTTACTGTGGCGCCATTCCTTTGACTGTTCCGTGGTTTCGGGATTATAAGTATGGAGCCAGGTTTCATTCTCAGTCACTAACCTATCCAAAAAGTCTTTTATAGCATCAAAATCGGCCAAAACAGCCATGGATTCCTAAACTTGTGTCTCCTTCTGTTCACTGTTCAAACATTTCAGCACCCACTTCACTGAAAGCTTACGCATGTCTAGGTTATTGGTAGTAATGAAACCAACACACTCACCGGAGATGTACAGTATCTGGGCTATCTTTTTTGGCAGATATTCGCCGGTCCTTAAGAATCAGGTTATGGACAGCATAGCTTGCTGCCGGGTCTGTTGAGGTTGCGGGGTGCCCACTGTGGGGTTCATCTTCAATGGTGAAATGCCCAGTCTCAAAACGAGAAACCCAGTTTTTTATAGTGCTGTAGGAAAGACACTTCTCCCCTAGTGTTTGTGACATCTCAGTGTGAATGTCCTTTGCAGACTTTCCCTGGAGAAACAAAAACTTCATGATGGCCCGTAACTCCACAGAATTGAAACTTCCTTGTGCCTCTGCCATCTCAGGTTCTACCTGAAATTAAAAATAATTCTAACAATTGTAAACATCCAATGTTCGCACAGTTACATAACAAGATATCAAGCTTTCATATGGTACCAAATTCATTTTTCAATTCCAACTGAAAGAGGGCAAAGTGAGGAACTTCTCAGCATCCCCTTGTATGTGTGGCCCATACAAAAAATTGCTGTGGGGCCCAGTCAGTTCTAGCTATGCCCTTGATTAGATCTGTGGGGGTGTGACACTCAGGACCCCCTCCGATCAGCTGTTAGAAGAGGCCTTAAGTACAGCTGTTAGAAGAGGCCTTGAGTGCCACAGCCTCTTGTTAGGCCAGTGACCTCACATTACATCGGTCATGTGGCCTAGTTGCAGCTCAGCTCCATTAAAGTCAATGGGGCTGAGCTGAAATACCAGGAAAATTGCCGGGAGCCAGCATTGCTCACCAGAGCTGCAGTGAATGTGGGAGAGCTGGGCTTGTAACCTCACTGATGTGATAATGATGACTAGACAAAGTCTTAAAAAATTTAATTTGCCAGCTTTGGTTAAGTTCGCTATAAAAAAGTTATACCCAGGCCACTCTCCCTTGGCTGTGGTGCAGGTGTGTTACAGCCATGCTGCAGTGAAGAACCATGTCGCCAATTAGCCCACAGTGAAGACCGCACTACATATTCCTTCTTCATTGTTAATGGCTGCGTGTCTCCTTTAAACAGGGGCTATTGCTGGTATAGGGTTTGACTGGTTAGGTTGGAGGTACAATATGCCTATTACTGCTGTTCTGGCCTGAAATCTCCTGCAGCTTATTTGACAGTAAACACAAATATTAATCAGCTCTGGCATACCCACTTCTGCAACCCCAGCACTTTCCTGCCCTACAGGTGAGAGCCCTTTTTCTGCCATCTGCTTTTCCTCTTTTTCCACATCATCTAATATCGATGAGAATATGTCATCAGGAACATCCAGCTCCTCCTCTCTCCATCTTGCTGACTTTTCTAGGACATAGAGACTTGAAGGATTATTTGGAAGAAGTAAAGCCAGCAAAGCATAAGGATGGTCATCAGTAAGACTTGGCCCCCCTAAGGGGTGCAGACTGGTTGTTATTGATTGGCACACTGGCAGTGGAATGATAAAGGCTTCCATCTTATTGGTATTGAATTACATGCCTTAGTTTACGGCTGATGTAGGAATTAATAAATAAAATTGACACAGAATAAGTCTCACTGCATTCTCCCTGCACTGTCCTTGCGCTCTCCCTCTCTAATATTCTTCTAATAATCATTTTCAGCAACACTGTCCCTAGTGCATGAGCGCTTGCCACATCTATCCCTATGCTCAGCTCACAGGACAGTGGTGGAAACCATGAGGGATGAGGGTTTTATAGGGATGTGACATCACAGGGGATGACTAACTGCATATTGGCTGGATCCACGGCATTATGGGTGATCTTGAGTTCCTGGGCTTGTCTACTCTACACTTAGTTTCGCTTTGTAACATGTGCAACCGCCATTTTAGGAAAACCTGATTTGTTACAATTAATTGTGGCAAATCAAAGTTTTCCAAAACTTCAGACTGAATCATTATTTTTTCCTGGATAGCTCCCTTTACGCAGCACCAGGGTTAATATAGGACAGTGTCTGTTTAGTATACTTTAGTTCATAGCGGAACATATACAGTATAGCGCATATAGAGCACCAGTGGAGGACTTCAGTGCATATATCTTGATCTGTATCCACACTAGTTTAGCACTAGGCTTGGCAGTTGTGTACTTGTCTTTGGAAACCTACCTTAAAAAAAAAAATGTCTTGGCTCCTGCTGTTATAACCAAAAATGAAAACCTACATATTTTTTATACCTATTTAAAGGACACCTAATATCGACAAACTGGCAAATGATGGAGTTCAATTAACCCAGCACATAGCAGCAGCTCCAGTATGTACACCAAGCAGAGCTGCTTTTATGACAGGCCGGTACCCCTTCAGGTCCGGTAAGTAAATATTATTTCCTTTCTAATCATCATTATATGTGGAGTTATAAAAGAATAAATAGTGATGTACTCTTCATGATATCATTTAACTATTTAGGATGCATTTGAGTTAAAGGGCTATTCCAGTTATAACAAGTTATCCCCTATCTGCAGTCCTACCATTGGCACCCCGACTTCTCACGAGAACGGGGGCCTGTACTATGTGGAGCCCCCTTAAAATGGACGGAGAAGCTGGTTGGTAAAGTGCACTGCATTTCTATGGAAGCGCTGCATTTGACTATTTCCAGAATTCCTATAGAAATGAATGGAGTGGCAGCAAGCTTTTCCGACCATCCACTCTGTCCATTTCATGGAGGGCCCACAGGGTACAGGACCCCTGTTCGAGGGATTGATGGGGGCCCCCGCAGTAGGACCCCACCGACTTTATAGTTATCCCCTATCCTGTGGACTAGTTTATATGCACTGCCATGCAAGGCCATAGGCAAGGTAACACATATCATAAACTCAGCCACTAATTCAGTCCTGTGGTATTGGAGAAACTTAGCACGGCACTGAAATAATTTAATCATAACAACAATCATTTTACACAAATAGTGGTTCATAACTGGGAGCTCTACAGATTTTAGTGCCACAACCATTAACATCTTAAAAAGGAAAGTTATCCAGCTAGTAAAAATTTTAAAAAAGGTCCTAAATGTCTTAAAACATCACCAATTCCCCACCGCTCCTTATCTGTCGCTACACAGGTCCCAATCAGTCACTAACTACTGGTCCCAGTCAACTGTTGCAGCCAGGGATTGCTGAACCAGTCACATTTCTTGTGCTGGGGATATTTTTACTGGCTGGACAACCCCTTCAAACCAATAATATGATGGATTATTTTCTACATAGTGTAATGGACAGTGGCTGCAGACCCACTGTACTACTGTAACTTGTTTGGCTCATTCTAAGGGCGTTATCCTGGTGATCCCCTAGTTTTCACCTTTTAACCCCCATACAGGGATCTAGAAAACAGACCCTCACAGATATCGCCAGAGATACCTATGGTATGTACTATCCCCACAATTTCCTTCTCCACTGGCTAGAGAGAGATACGGCTATATATTTCTAGGAATTTATAAGTGGGGATGAATGTATGGTGTCAGGACCACATCTCCTACATCACTGTAAGATCTCTATGCAAGTACTGACTGAAGGATAAGCAGCAGGGGGCGTTACTATAGGGAAAAATGTACATAAAAAACAAACAATATTTTTATTTCATGTACAGTATATATTTCAATATGTCATTCATCATGCCCTATTCATTGTATAGTAATACTTTTGGTGTCATAGCCCTTTCAAGGATTGACTTTATTTTTATATTCCTAGATATACCCTTTAAAAACATAGGAACTATCATTCCTTATGTCTGTTTCACAATGGACAGCTCTTCAGTAGTTATGTTGGGTGCTAATTTGCACGTGATGTATCAAATGAGTTATAACTGGAATTGCTTTGTTAGGTATGGATTCATGTGGTAGAGTTCGTGCTATAAAGTGGCTTGGTGCATCTGGTGGACTCCCCCCTAATGAGACTACATTTGCCTCGATACTGAAGAAACAAGGCTATTCTACAGGAATTATAGGTGATGTTTTATATGTCCTTTTTTTTCATCTGCCTAAAGTTCTCATTTTATTCATATAAATGTTTGCGCTTTTTGAAGACACTTATTAAAAGTAAGATGTACAGGTTGTTTTCTTTAAAAAAAAAAAAAATGTTTGGCCATTATGAAACTGGAAACTGTAAGCATAATTCCTGATCATGTTAAAATGCTCTTTATGATGTCATGTGAGTCCCATCCTTGACCCCCGGAATTAGTCTTGATGCTTGTAGTTCAGCAAGGCTGGGGCCTAGAGTTTGAATCTAACTAGAGATGAGCGAGCGCTAAAATGCTTGGGTGCTCGTTATTCGAGTCGAATTTTTCCCGATGCCCGGGTGCTCGCTTCGAATAACGAACCCCATTGAAGTCAATGGGAGACTCGAGCATTTTTTGCAGGGGACCAAGGCTCTGCCTAGGGAAGGCTGGGTGGAAACCTCAGAAAATGATGGAAACGCCACGGAAATGGACAGGAAACAGCAGGGGCAGCATGCATGGATGCCTCTGAGGCTGCCTAATCCCACCATTACCCCAAATTCTCAGGCAACAGCCTGGTGGTGACCCTCAAGACAATTGTGCTGACCCAGACCAAGATGGGCAAGGCACATACCCATCGCATGTTAGTAAAGCACCCAACTAGGTGCAACGAAGGTCCATCACCGCCTGCGGGTGACACCACTGCCCATGCTAGCACTGCTGTTCTATCCCCCGTGTGTGAGTGACCAAGTGAGACTGAGGTAGCAGGTGAAGCACTTAAAATTTTACCATGACACGGAATGGCGGTGAACGTCAGATGCCGCCTGCATGAGATTAGGGATAGAGCTGCTGTCTGTCAGGGAGAGTGTTAGGGCCTGAATTTAGATGTTGGATCAGCAGGAATCACCCACAAAAAACCCAACAGCCCTTCTAAGGGCTACAAGCACCCTTTTTTTTTTTTTTGGTCTCCTCCAGGCTGCTGGCTGGGACTTGTAGTGCAGCGACCACCATCTTCTGCCACCATCACAGCGACTGGTGGCAGAAGGGACAGCACGAGGTCCACACAGACCCAAAAGAAATTGCCTAAAGTCCTCTTAGTACTCATTTTTGCTGCTGTACCTTGGCTTGCTGGGATCTGTAGTGCAGTCTTCGGAATACGTTTTTTTTTTCTCTGTTATATATATATATATATATATATATATATATATATATACTACAGTCCAGTGAACAATTGTCGTGTGCTGTACAGTAGCGTCAGTCTAGGGTATACGTTTTTTCTCTCAATTAGATATCCTACAGAGCAGTGAAATATTCTGTCGTGTGCTGCACAGTAGCCGGAGTGTAGAAAATATACGTTTTTTTCTCTGTTATATATCATACAGTGCAGTGAAAAAGTGATTTGCGGTACAATAGCCGCCGTCTAAAGACTACGTTTTTTTTTTTTTTTTCTCTCAGTTATATATACTACAGTGCAGTGAAAAATTCTGTTGTGCGCTGCACACTAGCCGGGGTCTAGAAAATATACTTTTTTTTTTTTTTTCTCTCATTCATATATCCTACAGTGCAGTGAAAAATTGTGTGGTACACTATCTGCAGTCTAGAGAATACGTTTGTGGCCTCAGATATTAATTCGACAGTTTAGTGATTATACAAAATGTTGAACCCAAGGGCTAAGGGTCGAGGACGTGGGCGTCCAAGTGATGTAGGGGGGCAGAGGCCGTGGTCCTGGGCAGGGTGACACAGTACCTACTGATGAGGGAGCAGTGGAACGCTGCAGAGTTTTGCTCCCTAGCTTCATCTCGCAACTTACAAGGTCACGTGGTACACCACTATTGAAACCACAACAGTGCGAACAGGTGATGACGTGGATAGCGGATAATGTGTCCAGTAATTTATCTACCACCCAGTCTTCCACACAGTCCACCCACTTTAGCCAAGGGAGTAGACCTCTGGCTCCTCCAGCTCAACCTCCTTCCCCCCAGCCTGCCCCTTGTTGGGGTGTGGGAGTCGTTGCTGTTAGAAACAGTTCTCACTCAGGTCTTGGCAAAATAAGCTCAGGTTTATTTTTGAGCAAAAACAAAACCAATTAACAAAAACAAAGTTCAGGAGAATAAGGGGTTAAGTTGTAGCTACCTTAGGATCAAGTAGCACCCCAGCTCTCAGCTCATCCAGTCTGAACTGAAGATCCCTCCACCTACATACAAGTGCACTTATATACAATTTACCAGTTCCCAGAATCCATCAGTCTTAAAGGAATATGCATTTGGTTTAAAACAGAAATATTGCACATAAATCATACATTAAACTACATAAAACACAAAGCATTCTAGCTGTCTCCTTTTAAAATAAAAAAGAGCTTACAATCTATATACATTTTACCAAATTATACCAAACATAACATAAGAACATAAACCCACTAGGTTTGCCTGCAGCTTTGCCTCACCTGGCAATAATTAGCAGCACCCTATATAAACCCAGCACACCCTCTCCTCAGGTTTAGTCTCCTGCAGGTAAGTAGCTGGTAATGCTGTGTGTTTGGTGGTGGGGAATACTGAGCTAGTTTGTCTGTGGAAATGATAGTGAGCAGAGACAAAGGTTTGCTGGCCAGCATGTGAAAAAAGAGAGAGAAAGATACATACATACAGATAGACAGACTTGCTCACTATTAACCCCTCAACACCCCTCCCATGGAAAATATGGATTCAGATCCGGCATACTCACAGGAAGTCTTTTCAGGACCCTACCCAAAGACACAAACCACTGCTCAACAGCAACCTGAGCAGTTGCTCTATCCCGATGCCCAAAATTTAGAACTTTCGCAGTCTGTGGGTGAGAGTGTGGACTTAGTGCAAGTAGTGCGTCAAGAAGTGTCGGATGATGATGAGACATGGTTGTCAGACATTGACGTTGTTGTCAGGGCAGTAAGTCCGAGGGGGGAGCAGAGTGAGGAATCGGAGGAAGAGCAGGTGGATGATGAGGTGACTGACCCAAGCTGGGTTGGTAAGCCTAGTCAAGACAGTGCTTCTGAGGGGGAGGAAAGTGCAGCACCAGAACAGGTTGGAAGAGGCAGTGGGGTGGCCAGAGGGAGAAGCAGGGCCAGAGCAAGTAGATCAGCAATGGTTTCACGCAGGGGCGTAGCTAAAGGCTCATGGGCCCTGGTGCAAGAGTTCAGCTTGGGCCCCCCTTGCCTCAGTGCTTTGTGTGTCTCTTATACGGCACAAGGGTCTTTGGGCCCCCTCAGGCTCCTGGGCCCGGTAGCGACTGCTACCTCTGCACCCCCTATAGCTACGCCCTTGGTTTCACGTAGTGAAGCTACCGTGCCGAGGCCTAGATGTTCGCAAGTCTGGAGGTTCTTTAAAGAAAGTGAGGATGACCGACGGACTGTGGTGTGCAACTTGTGCCACACCAGGATCAGCAGGCATATGAGTGCTAAACACACGACTCAATGGAACCAAGGCCGTTCACCTCCTGCGTATCACACCACTGCTCCTACCTCTTTGTCACATGCTGGCTCAGTGAGTCAACCCCCCCTGCCCAGGACCCCGGCACGAGCGCCTCCCGCCCTACAACCACCCCTTCACCTCCACGATCCTCTACACCCTACACCAATGTGTCCCAGCGCAGCCTTCAGCTGTCTTTGCATCAGACATTGGAGCAAACGCAAATACAATGACACCCACCCACCCACCCACATGCACAAGCCCTAAACGTCCCCATTTTAAAACTGCTGAGCCTGGAGATGCTGCGATATAGACTGGTAGAGACTGAGGCTTTCCGCAACCTGATGGCGGTGGCTGTCCCTTATATAATTTAAGTGAAAAAAAACGTATTCTCTAGACTGCGGCTAGTGTATCGCACACCTCACAATTGTTCACTGGACTGTAGTTTATATGACTGAGTGAAAAAACGTATTCCCTAGACTGCACTACAGATCCCAGCAAGCCAAGGTACAGCAGCAGCAAAAATGAGTACTGAGAGGACTTTGGGCAATTTCATTGGGGTCTGTGTGGACCATGTGCTGTCCCCTTTCTGCCACCAGTCGCTGTGCACATTGTGCAGCCAAGATGGCGGTAGCTGCACTACAAGTCCCAGCCAGCAGCCGAGAGGAGGACAAAAAAAAGTCGTTGTAGCCCTTAGAAGGAGCGTTGGGTTCTTTGTGGATGATTCCTGCATAACCAGATTCTAATTTCACGCCCTAACAGTGTGCAGCCAAGATGGCAGTAGCTGCACTACAAGTCCCAGCCAGCAGCCAGGAGGAGACCAAAAAAAAAAAAAACGTGCTTGCAGCCCTTAGAAGGGCTGTTGGGTTCTTTGTGGGTGATTCCTGCCTAACCAACATATAAATTCAGGCCCTAACACTCTCCCTGACCGACAGCAGCTCTATCCCTAATCTCATGCAGACGGCGTATGACGCGAGCAGTGCGGGACCAGATTCTTATCTGGTCATCTGATCTGGCCAGCCAATCCCTGCTTTCGACTTGTAGGGGCCCCACGTGATGCTAGGAGGTACCAAAGACTCTCCTGCATGTTGATTGGCTGAATAAAGGCGGCTAACATGCAGGAAGAGGAAGTTGCCATTTCCTCGAGGATCGCGATATGCTTGTCCGAGTAGAGAGCATATGCGAATACCCTAATGCACGGACGAGCATGTTCGCTCATCTCTAAATCTAGCCAAAGAAAACCCATGCATGAAGATTCATGTTCATCCGGTATTTTTAGTGCGTTTCTTTCCATACATCAGTGTTGATTATGTCTGTACAGTGCTGCAGAATATGTTGTTTCTATAGGCAAATATAAGGGAAGTGAAAATCATAACATAAAATCTGGCGTGTTTTTTTTTTTTTTTTTTTTTTTTTTTAACCATTTTATTTTTTTATGTAACTATCCATATAATAATGTAAAATGTCCTGTTTTCAGGAGTTTCAGTTGTTACCTTTACTGTAGAAGACTGGGGGACGATACGCAGATGATTTGATTCTTTTATACTGCTGGAGATTAGACATGAGTGAAGCTTTCAAAAATTTATTTGGACGCTTCGCCGAATTTTCCCAAAAAACAAAGTGCGTTAAAAATCAGCTATTTCCCAGCTGCAGAGGGCCTGTATCGGTGTATAACACTGTGCATTGCAGAAACATACATAGTCTGCTGTGGTAGTGAAACAGTTACTGTGCATCAGTATGACGGGCAGTTGACAGGCATCACTCTTAGAATCAGTTCAAACTACATTTATTTGGTCAGTTACAGGGCCTACACTCAACAAATAACTCAAGTGTGAATTCAGCCTTACAGGTCAGTGTTAGCGTCAGGTACTGTATAAAGAACCGTGCAGTGGCCCAAAATTCTACTATAGAGTGAAAAAGTGCACTCTTTTACACCGTCGTCAGCTGATTCCACATAGATTTCTACAGAACCTGGACAGGGTGTCAACAGTAAGTTTGTGTTGACGTCACTGTTTATTTTTAGCTTCTTCTGACCGTCACAAGAACAACCCCAAAAAAAAAACGGATCCTGTCTTTTGAGCATCTGCCTTCACACAGTTAGCATTTGGTCAGTAATCCGTCAGTATTGCTAAGCCCAAAAAAAACCACAAGTAGATCCAAAACAGATATGACATGTGATTGGAATATTTGCATGTCTTCTGTGTTTGGTACCCAATCCTACTTTTGGATTCCAAATCATGAGCATGTCCTGATTCAAAATAGGGACTTATGGATCCATTGTGTTTTTCCGCCCTTCTGACAGATCAGAAGAAAAGTAAAATAAATGGTGATGTCAACAAGGCCAAACAGGAAAACTACATAGTAGCCCCAAGTGGAAGAGGTGGCAACCGCATGAGGAGTCAACATAGTAGCCCGGTCGCAATGTTGAGGGTGGCAATTGCATGAGGAATCAACATAGTCGCCCAGTTAGAGTATGGATGGTGGCAACCGCATGAAGAGTCAACACAATGGCCCAGTCACAGAGTGGTGAGGTGGCCACCGCATGAGTCAACCCAGTGGCCCAATTATAGAGTGGAGAGGGTGGCAACCACCTCCAGAATGATCTAGTCTGATGTATCAGGCACTGGCGTGTGGAAATCCTGGCTGTTTCATGCCTGATTCATCTTTATAAAGGTTAATCTCTCTAAAGTGAGGAAAGACGAGTTCTCTTTGAGGTGACTATGCCCCCAACCGCCGCACTAAACACCCGCCCAGATGCCACACTACTGCCTGGGCAGGAAATCTTGTCTAGGGCAAACTCGGCCAGTTTGAGCCACAAATTAAGGCCGGTTTCACACAAACGTTGTGTTTTGCGGTCCGCAAATTACGGATCTGCAAAAAAAAAACGATGCCGTCCGTATGGCATCTGTTTTTTTTGCGGATCCATTGTAACAATCCCTATCCTTGTCAGTTTTGCGGACAAGAATAGGACAGGTTCCATCTTTTTTGCGGGGCTACGGAACGGGCATACGGGTGCGGACAGCACACCGTATGCTCTCAGTGTTTTTTGCGGACCCATAGAAATGAATGGGTCCGCATTTTTCATGTGAAAAATGCGGATCGGAGTCCGCAAAAAATACTGTCGTGGGACAGGGGCCTTAGCTTAGTTTTCCCAGTAATCCAGGGGATCTTGGATGTGGGGTGACAGGGGGCAGTCCAAGTATGTCTCCACCTGCTGGTTCAGGTTCTGCTCCATGTCCTGCTGCTGCTTTTACTAAGTGCTCATTAGAGACTCCAGACTTAAGATGCTGCTGATGGAGCTGGTGCTGCTCCTGGCTAATGTCAAAGTTCCACTCAAACTTACACAGGTGAGTGCTCCTGTCCACCTGCATCATCAAGAAATTGTTTATGGCCTTCCTCTGCTAATATAGTCGGTCTAACATGTGGAGGGTGGAGTTCCAACGAGTGGAAACGTTGCATATCAGGCGATGTTGGGGAATGCTATTCTGCCTTTGCAGCTCAAGGAAGGTGTGTTTTGAAGGGCAAAAGTAGCTGAAGTGCATGCACAGTTTCCTGGCCATTTTCAGGATGTCTTGCACTTGGGTGGAGGACATGCACCATGCAGGGAGCATGGCTCATCTATCCTTGATACAGCGCCAGCACAATGTTCTTGCTGTTATCGGTGACTGTGGTTCGGATCTTCATTTGGCAAGGAGAGAGCCAGGATTCCAGTTCCTCTTAAAGGACACAGAGCAGTTCCTCCCTGGTGTGACTCAGTTCAACCACGCAAACCAGGTGCAGAACAGCATGACGCTGCCATGCTCTGCATAGTTGGTATGCTGGAAGAGCACTCTGAATTGTGCATGCAGTGGAGGCTGAGGACAAGGTTGAGGAGGCAGAGGAGGACATTGGCGCAGGACTCGCAGCTTGAGAACGCAGAGGCGGCAGTGCCGTCACCTGGCCAGGTTGCTGGTGTGGCTGGGCAGGAACCACGTTTACCCGATGGGCCCTAAAGGACATATATTGTCCTTGACCGTAGTTACAGCTCCACATGTCGGCACTGCTGTGAACTTTACCAAAAACCAACAGGCTGAACGACTGGTCGACCTTCTGCTCTACGTATGTATGAAGGGCTGGTATAGCCTTTTTGGAGAAGTAATGACGACTTGGCACTCTGCACCTTGGCTCAGCACAAGCCATCAGTTCAGAGTCAACCACATGGAAAGGGAGAGACTGTAGTACCAGCAACTTGGCCAGGAGCATGTACAACTTATATGCAGTTGGATGAGTGCATGTATACTGTTGTCTTTTTGCAATCACCTCAGTGATCGATTGCTGGCAAAATGAGTGATGAGGAATAGGAGGAGGAGCATCAGGATCAGTAGAGGATTGGAAAGAAACACAGCTACCTTCTGCTAAGGTGATGGAGCCTTGACTGCTGGAGAAGGGGAGCAGGATACAGGGGAGCGGTTGCTGTGTCAGGCTGTACCACTACATTAATGCCACAGTTTTTCCAGGCCACTTTATGGTGTCGCTGCATGTGTTGACGCAGGGCCGTGGTGCCGACATTGGTACCATGGCCACACTTCATTTTCTGCCCACAGATTCTACAAATGGCCATGCTAACGTTCCTCAGCGACTTGGCGAAAAATTCCCACACCAGCAAGTATGGCGTTTTCCCCCCACCACTGCATGCGGACTGCCTGCTGTTGCTGCCTCTATAAACCTGTACACCACCAGCTGTTTCTGGACAGGAAGGCTACTGAGTAGCAGACAGTCTACCTCGGGCACATTTGGCTCCAGACCTCACACTGCTACCAGCCTGCTGACTCACAGCAATGCTAGCACCCTGTTTGCTCAGGTGCTGTCTCACATGCATGCTGCCACCCACATCCCCTGATGATGATGAAGCACCCTCTTCATCGGCTACATCATCATCCACTATTATCTGCACTTCACTGATGTCACCCTCATCAGTCTCCGCGTGCTCGAGTGCGCTCAACACCTGCTCTCCCGCAACTCTCATAGTCGCTACTTGCCTGGAAGAAGCTGAGGATCTCTCCTCCAAATCTGGTCTTGGTAGTAGATGCTGACTGTCCTCAATAAGCTTGTCCTTGCTGAAAAGCAGAGCCGACGGCATACAATACTTCCCGAGTAGAAGGAACAGAAAATGAAAGAGGCAGGTTCAGGACAGAGCCTGACACCTGTCTGTCAGACATACTGTAACGGTAACCCCATAAACAAGGATAAATGGATTTTCTTGCGTATAAAAGACCATGAACACCCCAAAATCTTTCGTATCAGGCCACCATTTCACCCCAATTACACCATTAAGAAATAACAGATTGAATTATGTATAAAAGAACGTAAGCATCCTAACATCTGTAGTATCGGACTGCAATTTCACCCCAATAACAGAATCAAGGATTAATGGAAATACTTATGTTTAAAAGAATGTGAGCAACCTACAATCTGTAGTACTAGAACACTTTTTAACCCCAATTTGAGCAGGACGGTGTAATAGAATAGCTTTACACTGTTCGATTGGTTCCTGCTCTCTTCCCTATAATGTGGATAGTACCTCCTTATTATATCCCTACACTATCTGTAAGCTGTCTCTAAACTGTTCAAAAGTAATATTTTGTAAATGAAGTCTTTCTTAATCACCGTCTGTAATGCCTTTCCCTGAACTAACTTCATTGGAAAATGGTGGAGAACGGGCAGGATGAGGCTTTTTATACGGCTGTGACATCACTGGGGCTGACTATTTGCTGATTGGCTGGCTGCACGGCTTTATGGGTGACCCCCCCCCCCCCCTCGTTCCCAGACTTCTTAATTCCTCTGTGTAATATGTGCTGCAGCCAGGATTCCAGTTCCTCTTAACCCTTTTGCGCCCGGAGGTTTTTTCGGTTATGCATTTTCGTTTTGCGCTCCCTGCCTTCAAACAGCCATAACTCTTTTATTTTTCTGTTCACATAGCTGTATGAGGGCTTGTTTTTTGCGGGACAAGTTGTACTTTCCAACGCCACCATTTAATATTGCATACAGTGTAGTGGGAAGCAGGAAAAAAATTCCAAACCGGGTGAAATTGCTAAGAAAACGCTATTCCGCTACAGTTCTACGGGTTTCTTATTTACAGCGTTCGATGTGCATTAAAACTGATCCATTACTTTCATTCTACTGGTCAGTACGAATCCGGCAATACCTAATATGTATAGTTTTTCCTGCGTTTTCATAGTGATAAAATAATTAGAAAGTTGCCCCTTTTTTTTTTTTTTTTTTTTTTTTTTCCTGGTCAAATCTTGACCCCCTATAACTTTTTGGTATTTATGTGTACAGAGCTGTATGGGGGCTCATTTTTTGCGGGACGATCTGAAGTTTTTATTGATACCATTCTGGGGTGTGTGTGACTTTTTGATCACTTTTTATTTAATTTTTTTTAGAAAAAAAAAGCGACAAAAAACGGCAAATCGACATTTGGACGCTTTTTTCCGCCACACAATTCGCCGTATTGGAATTTTTTTTTTTTATATTTTAAAAGTACGGGCGTTTTTGGTCACGGTGATACCCATAATGTCTATATTTATTGTTATTTAGGTATTTATTTTTTAATTATACGGAAAGGGGGGTGATTTGAACTTATATCTTTTTTATTTTTTATATATTTTTTAACATTATTTTTTTTATTTTTTTTTTTTACTATTTGAAAGCTCAAATATGGGCTTATATATTGGGGCTTTTTTTTTTTCTTTATGAGCAATTATGGATTTTATAGACTCAGAAATCCAAGAATTGCTCATTTCTTATCCTGGCCTGCCATCTAGTGGCCAGAATAAGAATTGCACTTTGAAAACTGTAATCCTCACCAGCGAGAATTACAGTTTTCATATGGTGTACAGACACCCCGATTGGCCACACGGGGTGTCTGTACACCACCCGGAAGCGTATCACGGCATCTAAACTCCGAGGAAGACGCCGCCGATGGCGGTAAGTAGCGGCAAGTCTCTGCTGTTAGAAACAGCAGAGACTTGCCGGCCATGACGCCCGCCGCACTTGCGAGCGGGCGCCATGTGCCCGCATCGCCCCAGCGTCATACATGTACGGCGCTGGGCGCGAAGGGGTTAAAGGACACAGAGCAGTTCCTCCCTGGTGTGACTCCGTTCAACCACGCAAACCAGGTGCAGAACAGCATGACGCTGCCGTGCTCTGCATAGGTGGTATGCTGGAAGAGTGGCTCATTTCACTTCATCAACTTTGATCCGTTCAACCCTACTGGAGATATAGATATGTCAGAATACTAGCGTAGTTTCTAAGGCTGAAAAAATAGGACATTCCTCCATCCACCTTAGCTTATTATCCTGTAGTCCTGATGGTCCGGAGACCATTGTGGCGCTGGGTGGGTGGGCACAGATGTGTTTTGATCAAAATATACTTGCTAAGAGTCTCAGATTTTATCATTAGAGTGAGGGCTTAGTCCACATGTTATGTTTGCATCTATTTCCATAGTGCCCCTATGACTTGTATTATTGCTACACTAAAGAAAGGCATTCACCAAAATGTACACATAGCTAAGGCTCTATAGGAAGCCTTCTCTATTCCACAAGTTTTACAAATAAAAAAATAAATACAAAATAGTAATAATAGCCTGATTATTGTTCATCAGCTAACTTTTTTTCATACAATGACCACTAGGGCACATGCAATAGCCTGATATTTCCTGTTTTCTGTAGATAACTTGTCAGATTTATTTTATAGATTAGGGCAAGATAAACGGAGTCATTGTATCATTAGGGGGTCAGTGGATTAAATGACATCTCTTTTTTTTACTGTCTGAGACCTAAATGTATCAATAGAGAAACAGAATACATACAGATGTTAGAAGCCTTATCTTCCAAAAAGTCTTAAAAATAAAATTGAAAATTAAATACAAATTGTTAAAACATAATTCAAGATGATTATTCAAAGATGATTATTCAATTTCTCTTACTCATTAATTAAATTAAATACATAAACATATAATAAATAACAATTTATAGAAGTACATGATGCATTCGCGCTAAGAAATTTTAATACTGTGGCAATCACTGGCCACTACAGTGTCCGGCTCCCCTTGCATCATGACAAATGGTCAGTTGAAGTAAGGGGAGGCGGACACCACTATGGCCAGTGATTGGATGCAGCATTGTCAAACTGTATGTTGGCATTGCTGGAGCCCAAAGGAGCATCACAGGCCTGCAGGAGAAGGAGCGGGAGCCTGGAAGCAGGTAAGTTATCTTCCCTTTGTAGGTGCGGCAGAATTAGCAAATTTGCTCCCAAAAAAAAATAAAATAAAATTATTGTACAACCGCTTTAAGAGCTTTCCCAAGTTGAAAAAAAAAATACTGCAAAAAGGCAGGGAAATAATAACAAAAACTTATATTCACCAGTGCCGCTGCAGCCATAGCATCCTATATACAGCACATCCCCACTGTGGCCTATCACTAACCTCAGAGGTATGTGGCACTTGAGGCCAGTGATTGGCTGCAGCAGTGTCATGTAAGCATGGCTCAGCCGGGATGATAGAAGGGGCAGTGTTAAAATTAAGGTGGTAAAGCTTTTTTAAAATTGTTTTAATACCTTGCAATGCCTTCTCACCACAAATAATTTCTCAGAAATTCCCTTTTAAGACTTTGCAAACAGTTATTTCACTCAATTGTGTTTTTTTTTTTTTATAGGCAAATGGCATCTTGGGCTGAATTGTGATTCTCTCAATGATCATTGTCATCATCCTCTTAGCCATGGCTTTGACTATTTCTATGGTGTACCACTTACTCTCATCCATGAGTGTCAGCCTGGTGGGTTGGTGGAGATTGATGCCCCTTTCATAACACAACTCACACTTCTCACTCAGCTTATGGCTTTTGCCGTGATGACATTAGTTATTGTAAAATACAGTAATATGTTCAACATCAGCTGGAATATCATTTTCTACAGTGCACTGTTTTGCACTTTATTTTTTATTTCATGGTACTTAAAATACGGTTTTGTGCAATACTGGAACTGCATTATAATGAGAAATCATGAAATTGTTGAACAACCAATGAATGTTGAAAGATCTGAATCTCAGATGGTGAGGGAGGCGCAGCAGTTCATTGACAGGTACGTTAGCTTGACTTCTATTTTACATTATAATATTTGACATGTATGAGAATTTAGATGGAAGACAACATTGGTTGTGTCTGTTTTCGGTTTATTTCCCTAATATTGCAGAGCTTGTGGTCTACATGAAATAGATAAAAATCAGATAAATTGTCTTTAGTCCAAATAAAAACACAAAAGTGTGCACCTCATAGCGTAGTATCACATTGGCATCAATAGAATGAGAACGTAAGGGAAAGCTATCCTATGCTAATCTTCTGATGTGTCATAAATATATAGCACACTGCATTAGACGAGTACTGAGCATAAAGCCATTTCTAAATGAGCACTGTTACAATCATGAAAGGGTGACAGAATTGTAATTTATTAAGGAAAAGATATGTGAATGATTAAAGGGGTTGTCCAGGCAGCCCCTCTGATGAGCATCAGAGCATTTCATGCTCCAATGCTCTCCCTTGCCCTGCGCTGTATCGTGCAGTTCAAGGGCTTATTTGTTTATAGACTTACACTGCTAGGCGAGGCTTTCGTGTAGCAGTGTTCCCAGTGCCGATGATGTCGCTAGGAGGAAGCATCCACCTAACAGACACCCGGTATATCACCAGACCTATTGAAAAAGCCCTTGCCCTATGCGATTCAGCACAGGGCAAGGGAAAGCATCGGGGCATGAAATGCTCTGATGATCATCTCAGAGGGGCTGCCTGGTTGAAGATAGGGATATGTCCGGGTTCAGCTCTGATGTCTGTAAAAGATAGAAACTACAGTTGAAAAATAAGTGCACCCTTTATTAAATTCTACAAACACGTTCTATATCCTCCAATACTTGACTTTATTGAGTGCCCTTATAGGAAGTGCTGCTGAGTATTCTCCACAGGTGCTCAAAAGGCTTATACTTGTTCACTGCAGATTTTTACCTTGTTTTTCCTTAAAGGGAGTCTGTCAGCAAAATCTATGTTAAACAAGGGACAATTCTTTGTAGGGCTAGCTCAGTTAAATGTAATGATACCTTTCATTTAATGCAATCCATGGCTTCATTCTGAAGTACCTTTAATCCACATGCAAAGGAGCAGTTAAGTGCACTGAGGCAGGCCAAAGTCTCTTTATGCTCCTCCTGCTTCCTCTCCCTTCTCTTTCTTCATTGAGAGGGTGAGGTTCCCACATAGTCATCTCATCTGGCCCTGTCAATCAAGAAGGAGAGGTAGGGGCTAGAAGTGGAAGCAGGAGGAGTAAGGGTGCACAGACTGGCTTGGGCCTTCCATCAGTGCACTTAAGTGCTCATTTACATATGGATTAAAAGTACTTTTTCTCTGGAATGAAGCATTCGATCAATAAATGAAAGTTATTACATTAAGCTAAGTTTTATAGATTTAGTGGAACCACTTTGTCTAGAACTAGAAAACATTGCAAGAGTGGAATCCAGATTGAAGGCAGCTGACCTAAAGGCAGGACAAACAGAGACATGGACTTGGAACTTGTCTAGATTGGATCAAGACTTCTAGAAGCCAGACTCACAGAGACATGGACTCAGAGGTTGTTCAGACTTGGATCAAGGCCTAAGAATCACAGACACACAAAAGACCAGTCCAAATAGTAGCAACTACAATGACCAATGCATAACAGTAGCTTCTGGAACCCAAACATACCAGAAACAGCAAGCAGACCTGGCAATGACTTCTGGAACAAGGCATACAAGTACATACATACTTCAGGAAAAGGCTGGAAACTTCACAAGAAAACACAGTTGCATAGCTAGGGTCTGGCCACAAAGTTCAGGCAGAACTTCTCCACAAACAGACAACTTAGGAACTAAGTATCAGAACTAAGGAGCATAAGGACAACAGGTGCGGATTTAGACACAGACCGAGGAAATAACCCCTACTAAGCCAGACTGTAGAGGCAAACATCACAATAAAGCAATACACCAATAAAAGTGATCTGTGGCCAAACAACAGAGGAGAATGTGCACTGCCACACCAATACATGGCCCTAGATACACATTAAAAATGTACTGCAACCAGCCCCTATGGAATATGATGTTGCACAGTGAACAGACATTATAACAGTACTTCTCCAAGAAGACAGGGAAGAGATACAAGTCACAGGGTACATTGTACAGCCAATGTGCATAAAACAGAGTCGGATGTGCACTGCCACAAAATACACAATCTAGCCCACACGGTATACAATGGCGAACAGTCATATAACACTGAACGAGCCCTACAATGCCATGCACCTGGTTTAACAGTGTTCTCCCTTTAAAGGAGTTGGCCAGTTTCCTATATAAATGAACTGCAGTATGCTAAGGATAACTCATCAATATCAGATTGCTGGGGGTTCGAATCCCATCACCCCTGCTGATCAACTGTTTGAAGAGAATACGGACATTGTGCGATCGCGGCATTGTCTTCATTGTTTGATGTTGACATGAGCAGATGTAATTGCAGATCCTTTATCCCATTAATTTCAATGGGAAGGACTAGACAGAGTGTAACTGCTCCTTCCCATTGAAGTGAATTGGATAGATGAAGATGAAGTAAAATTCCCTAGACACTTACAGTTTATACATCCACATACAAGACCACTGCCAAGGTTTTTACTTTACTACATAGGCGACCATGTTTCAGTGTAACTTGGAGAATTATAAATTGTAATTCTTGGTTTATTTCAAGGAACAAGAATTCTCCTTTTCTGATTGTGGTTTCATTTCTCCATGTTCACTTACCACTGGTAACCACAAAAGCATTTACTGGAAAAAGCAAGTATGGGCTTTATGGCGATAATGTTGAAGAAATGGACTTTATGGTTGGTAAGTCATAGATACTGCACAGTGTTTCTTTTTATATACAGTATATCTATTGATTGCTCCAATTTCAACCAAATCAAATAACTTTTTATATTTTTAAAAGATTGCTTCTTATAAGTCTTATGTTTTAAATACCTATGTTAACTGGGAAGGAGTGTAATTAGAAAAGGTTGGGCCTCATAACCATTTTTGAACAGAGCCTGCAGCTAGTCAAGACTGCCCCTTCTTGCCATACAATCCACCACCCATTCAGTAGTTATGCCCCTCTTAGTACCCCCAAAAAGTAGAACACCCTAGAAGTGTCCCCACAATGTAGCTACGGTGTGTTGAAAAAGTTTTCATACCCTTTTAACCTTTCCACATTATTTCACATTACACCCACAAACTTAAATGTATTTTGTTGGGATTTACACAGTAGCAAGTATGTATGAAGTGAAAAGAAAATGATACATGGTTTTTAAAAATGTACATAATTAAAAATCTGGAAAGTGTGGCATGCATTTGTATTCAGCGCCCTGTATTCCTATACACCTAAATAAAATCCAGTGTGAGCAATTGCCTTCAGAAGTCACCTACTGTAATTGGTAAATAGAGTCCACCTGTGTGGAAATTCTTCTCAGTATAACTACAGCTGTTCTGTGAAGACTTCAGAGGTTTGTTAGAGAACATTAGTGATCAAACATTATCATGAAAACCAAGGAACACACCAGGGATTATGTTATGGAAATATCCCAATCTCTGAACATATCATGGAGTACTGTTCAATCCATCATCTGAAAATGGCAGTGTGAGTATGGCACAATTAAAAATCTACCAAGTCATGGGCGTCTGCCTAAACTGACAGCCCAGAAAAGGACAGCACTAATTTGAGAAGCAGCCAAGAGTCCCATAGTCACACTGGAGAAGATGCGGAGATTCACAGCTCAGGTGGGAGAATCTGTCCACAGGAAAACTATCAGTTGTGTACTGCACAGATCTGTCCTTTATGGAAGAGTGGCAAAGAGAAAGCCATTTCTGAAAGCAAGTCATAAGAAGTTCCATTTTCAGTTTGCCACAAGCCATGACGGTGACAACAACAAACATGTGAAAGGAGGTGCTCTGGTTGATGAGACCAAAGTTGAAATTTTTGACCTAAATGCAAAACGCTATGTGTCACCCTGAACACACCATCCCCATCATGAAACATGGTGGTGGCAGCATCATGCTGTGAGGATGGTTTTCTTCGACAGGGAAGCTGGCCAAAGTTGATAGGAAGATGGATGGCGCTAAATACAGGGCAATCCTAGAGAAAAACCAGTTATAGGCAGCAAAAGACTTGAGATGGGGCAAAAATTCACCTTCAAGCAGGACAACGACCCTAAACATACAGCCAGAGCTACAATGGAATAATTTAGATTAAAGCATATTCATTTGTTGCCCAGTCAAAGTCCACGGTTGTTGTCCTGCTTGAAGGTGAATTTTTGCCCCATCTCAAGTATTAAAACTGATCCATTAGGTCCTCTAATGTTAGTTTCAGACCTTGACCTGAAGGATGTGTCATTTCACATAGCCATATTCCAGGAACATCAAAAATATCTTTGTGTGGCAATAGAATGGGAAGGAAATATGCTACATCTACAGTTCCAGGCCCTTCCTTTCCATTTGTCCATGGCTCCAAGGGTATTCACGAATATAGTAGCGGAAATGGCGGCTCATGTAAGAGAGAAGGACATTTTATTCATACCTTACTTGGACGATTTCTTGATTGTGGCTGATTCAGAAGAGAAATGCAGGGAATCAGTATATTTATCTCAGATTCTGTAGAAATTAGGTTGGATACTAAATCTAAAAACATTGAGTCCTTTTCCATCACAGACTCAGATAGCTTTGGGGCTAGTTCTGGATTCAGTAAACCAAAAGTTTTTTTGCCAGAAGAAAAAGTGGTCATAATAGGGGAGAGAATCATAGATCTACACAAGAGTCCATTGATATCCCTAAGTAAAGTATGTTGATTTTGGGCTCTCTGACGGAATGTATACCAGCAGTAGTATAGGCCTAGCTGCATTCCAGAGAACATTAGTGACAGATTCTATCAGCCTGGAAGGGGGGAAAAACCTCTGGAAGCAAAAATTAAAAATTTCAGAGCAATCCCTAAAAGATTTAAATTGGTGGTTGGTAGAACAGAACCTGATTCAGAGGGTTCCCTGAAGGATAGAAAATCTGATATGTTTGACCACAGATGCAAGTCTTTGGGGACAGGGGGCCCCTGTGCAGAACATGTTCCTTCAGTGTTAGGAGGGCAGAGTAAGGGAAGGGTCCTCCAACATGAAGGAGTCTGCAGCAGTAACATTTGCAATAAAGGAAGTTCTTACTCAGTGGCAGGCAAGTAGGAGTAATGTCGGACAATGGTATCATACATAAACAGTCTAGGGGTCACAAGAGGCAAGAATGGCCCAAGAAATTCTCCTATTTGTGGAACAGTATTGCCTGTCAATATTAGCAGTTCTCATCAAGGAGTCAGGAAACATTCAGGCGGATTTTCTATGAATTCAATATCTCCGGGGGGATGGAGCTTGAGTCATTCCTTTTTAAAAAAAGATAAAGTACAGTTTGGGTATGCCAGTGGTAGACCTATTTGCAACATATCAAAACAACAAGCTATGAAGATTTTTCTCCCTTGTGGAGTGGATGGTTAATTCATTGGTTTCTAGATTTATTATTTCGGTAAATAGATCTACCCCATTAGCTACTCCAAGGTTTCCCCCCGGGACCTGAACTTAGTTTTAAGAGCTTAAACTAAACCTCAGTTTGAGCCCTCTCGATTAAATGTTTAACATTACAGTTATGTCGCTCGGTTGCTTTGACCTCAGAGTTAGTGAGCTTCAGGCCTTTTCTATTAATTCCCCTTCTACTACCATTTTGGAAGACAGAGTTTTAATACATCCAAACCTGACTTTTCTCCAAAAGGTAGCCTAAAAATAATAAATCCCAGGAAATTGTACTTCCAACCTTTTATGACAACCCTATTACAAATGAGCAAATGTCTTTTCACCCTTTGGATGTTAAAAGGTGCCTTGTTCAATATCTCTTAAAGGGATCGTCTCATTTCAGCAAATAGCATGTATTATGTAGGGAAAGTTAATACAATGCATTTACTAATGTATTGTTATTATCCATATTGCTTCATTTGCTGGCTGGATTCATTTTTTCCATCACATTATACACAGCTTGTTTCCATGGTTACAACCACCCTACAATCCATCAGTGGTGGCTGTGTGTGGACACTATAGGAAAAAGCACTAGCCTATGTGTGCTCCGACTGTCCTGGCCATCAGATAGACCAGTGCTTTTTCCTATAGTGCGCAAGCATGACCACCACTGATGGATTGCAGGGTGGTCGTAACCATGGAAACAAGCTGTGTATAATGTGATGGCAAAATGAATTCAACCAGCAAAGGAATATGGATAGCAAAGTTACATTAAGTGGCTTGTATTAACTTCCTATAATTGTATTTGCTGAAGTGAGACAACCCCTTTAAGCACTTAAAATTGGAGGAAGTCTTCCTCAACGTTTATTCTCTTTCAGGGGAGGAATAAGAGAAACGCAGCCTCGAAGAACTCTTTGGCAAAGTGGATTACTTCAGCAATTTCTTTGGCCTACAGAGCTTCTGGTGGGTCTCCTCCTGGGGGACTTAGAGCTCATTCTACATGGGCTGTATTTACCTCTTGGCCAGAGAGGGCCTCTGTTTCTATTCAAAAAAAATTTAAGGCTGCAACCTGGTCCTCTCCTTCTACCTTCATTATATATTCTGGATAGAGATGAGCGAGTAGTGTTCGATCGAGCCGGTATTCGATCGAATACTACGATATTCGGCACACTCGATTTCAATCGAGTATAACGGCGATGGCGCACTTAGAATTCGTTTCCCCTCCCACCTTCCCTGGCGCTCTTTTTCCACCAATCAACATGCAGGGGGGGTATGACAGGCACGCTGAGCACGCTGGCAGCGCGAAAACGGCGTCTACATGCATTGGCTGGAAAAACCATGTGACCTCGAATATTAAAAACTCAGCTCTTCCTGCTCGTTCGCATATGCTGCGTGAACTTAGTCAGGGACAGAGGCTGGAGAAGGGAGAGACAGATTTTAGCTGTTGGACAGGCAGGAGCGTGAATAAAAGCCCTTATCAGGGCTACTACAGTGGACTTCAGTGATAGCTTTACTACAATATAGACTTTACAGAGAACGGCTGCTGTATTCAGGGATAGCTGCTGGAGTAGGGACAGAGAGAGGCATTAGTGGTGTATTAGGTGCTCTGCTACATACCAAACTATATTTGGCACTACTGCTGTGTACCTTGAAATATACAATATCTAGGCCTTTTAATTGGCAACTGTACTGTGCGTTCTCTTGCTAAATAATTTCACATACCTGGTGTAAATACCCACCGTCTGTTCAGTTAGTACACGGCTGTGTACTTTGAAATATACAATATCTAGGCATTTTAATAGGCCACTGTACTGTGCGTTCTCTTGCTAAATTATCTCACATACCTGGTGTAAATACCCACCGTCTGTTCAGTTACTACACGGCTGTGTACTTTGAAATATACAATATCTAGGCATTTTAATAGGCCACTGTACTGTGCGTTCTCTTGTTAAATTATCTCACATACCTGGTGTAAATACCCACCGTCTGTTCAGTTACTACACGGCTTTGTACTTTGAAATATACAATATCTAGGCCATTTAATAGGCCACTGTACTGTGCGTTCTCTTGTTAAATTATCTCACATACCTGGTGTACATACCCACCGTCTGTTCAGTTACTACACGGCTTTTGTACTTTGAAATATACAATATCTAGGCATTTTAATAGGCCACTGTACTGTGCGTTCTCGTGCTAAATTATCTCACATACCTGGTGTAAATACCCACCGTCTGTTCAGTTACTACACGGCTTTGTACTTTGAAATATACAATATCTAGGCATTTAATAGGCCACTGTACTGTGCGTTCTCTTGTTAAATTATCTCACATACCTGGTGTAAATACCCACCGTCTGTTCAGTTACTACACGGCTTTGTACTTTGAAATATACAATATCTAGGCATTTTAATAGGCCACTGTACTGTGCGTTCTCTTGTTAAATTATCTCACATACCTGGTGTAAATACCCACCGTCTGTTCAGTTACTACACGGCTTTGTACTTTGAAATATACAATATCTAGGCCATTTAATAGGCCACTGTACTGTGCGTTCTCTTGTTAAATTATCTCACATACCTGGTGTACATACCCACCGTCTGTTCAGTTACTACACGGCTTTGTACTTTGAAATATACAATATCTAGGCATTTTAATAGGCCACTGTACTGTGCGTTCTCGTGCTAAATTATCTCACATACCTGGTGTAAATACCCACCGTCTGTTCAGTTACTACACGGCTTTGTACTTTGAAATATACAATATCTAGGCATTTTAATAGGCCACTGTACTGTGCGTTCTCTTGTTAAATTATCTCACATACCTGGTGTAAATACCCACCGTCTGTTCAGTTACTACACGGCTGTGTACTTTGAAATATACAATATCTAGGCATTTTAATAGGCCACTGTACTGTGCGTTCTCTTGTTAAATTATCTCACATACCTGGTGTAAATACCCACCGTCTGTTCAGTTACTACACGGCTTTGTACTTTGAAATATACAATATCTAGGCCATTTAATAGGCCACTGTACTGTGCGTTTTCTTGTTAAATTATCTCACATACCTGGTGTACATACCCACCGTCTGTTCAGTTACTACACGGCTGTGTACTTTGAAATATACAATATCTAGGCATTTTAATAGGCCACTGTACTGTGCGTTCTCTTGTTAAATTATCTCACATACCTGGTGTAATACCCACCGTCTGTTCAGTTACTACACGGCTTTGTACTTTGAAATATACAATATCTAGGCCATTTAATAGGCCACTGTACTGTGCGTTTTCTTGTTAAATTATCTCACATACCTGGTGTAAATACCCACCGTCTGTTCAGTTACTACACGGCTGTGTACTTTGAAATATACAATATCTAGGCATTTTAATAGGCCACTGTACTGTGCGTTCTCTTGTTAAATTATCTCACATACCTGGTGTAAATACCCACCGTCTGTTCAGTTACTACACGGCTTTGTACTTTGAAATATACAATATCTAGGCCATTTAATAGGCCACTGTACTGTGCGTTTTCTTGTTAAATTATCTCACATACCTGGTGTACATACCCACCGTCTGTTCAGTTACTACACGGCTTTGTACTTTGAAATATACAATATCTAGGCATTTTAATAGGCCACTGTACTGTGCGTTCTCGTGCTAAATTATCTCACATACCTGGTGTAAATACCCACCGTCTGTTCAGTTACTACACGGCTTTGTACTTTGAAATATACAATATCTAGGCATTTTAATAGGCCACTGTACTGTGCGTTCTCTTGTTAAATTATCTCACATACCTGGTGTAAATACCCACCGTCTGTTCAGTTAGTACACGGCTGTGTACTTTGAAATATACAATATCTAGGCCTTTTAATAGGCCACTGTACTGTGCGTTCTCTTGCTAAAGTATTTCACATACCTAATTATATACCCAAATATTGTATTTGCAACAAAAAAAAAATAAAATGCGGAGGGGGGCTAGCGGAATAGGACGTGGACGTGGACGAGGACGGGGGCGCGGAAATGCTGTTGGGGGCCTTGTTGAAGCCAGTGGGGATACAATGTGTGCTGGTGAGGATCAGCCAGGATCCCGCTCATCCAGAATCCCTGCCTTTATGGGACAGTTAAGCAGGGGGCGGGTTACACCGCTGTTGAGGCCTGAGCAGGTTGAACAGGTGGTGCAATGGATAGCCGATAGCGCTTCCACACAGTTGTCCACCAGCCAGTCATCCACACAGTCTCACTCTGACCCTCCTTCCTCCACACCTGGCCAACAGAGTCATCCCACCCTTGACCCCTCCCAGGAGCTCTTTTCGGGTCCTTTTTCAGATGTGCCGGAAGAATCCCAGGAGCTAGCAGAGGAATTTGTTTGTAGTGATGCCCAAACACTGGAGTTTTCGCCATCTCCTGCTGATGTGGACCCTGAGCCAGCATCTGTTATCATGAGCGATGATGATGATGAGACGCAGTTGCCATCAAGGGAGGCTGTTGGAATGTCCAGTGGGCAGGAGGAGGAGCAGAGTGAGGAAGTGGAAGAGGAGCTGGTGGATGACGAAATGACCGACCCCACTTGGCCAGGGGTGATGTCCAGCGAGGAAAGCAGTGGAGAGGTGGTGGTCTGCGCAGCACCGAAAAAGGCAGCAAGAGGCAGAGGGATGTCCACAGGCAGAGGGATGTCCACAGGCAGAGGGATGGCCACAGGCAGAGGGATGGCCACAGGCAGAGGACAGTTCAGACAGAGAAGTGAGGCCACAGCCAGCAGGGCCGAAGCTGTTCCCGCCAGCGGCCAGTCGCGCGAAGCTCCCCCATCGAGGCCTCGTACTTCTGTGGTGTGGAGATATTTTAATGTTTGTGCGGATGACAAACTGAGCGCGGTTTGCACACTCTGCCACTCAAAACTGAGTAGGGGCTCTGAGAAGAGCAATCTGACCACCTCAGGCATGCGGCGTCACTTGGAATTCAAGCACTGGGCTGAGTGGGAGAGAGCAAACGCAATACAAACTGCGCCCGGTCTTGCTGCCACTGCCTCTTCCCCTTTGTTGTGTGCTGCCACTGCGGTCCAGACCTCCAGCCAGGACACCTCCACATCTGCCTCTGCCTCTGCTACTTTGGGGCCTTCTCCTTCAGCCTCCCCTTCCCCCGCCCCTTCCCCCGCCTCTTCGCCTGCACCTTCACACTCCTTGTCCCAACAACTGTCCATCTCGCAGGCGTTCGACCGCAGGCGGAAGTACGCCTCGAGTCACCCCCAAGCCCAAGCCTTAAACTGCCACATCTCCAAACTGCTGGCCCTGGAGATGTTGCCGTTTAGGCTTGTGGAGACGCAGGCCTTCCGCGACCTGATGGCGGCTGCCGCACCTCGCTATTCCGTCCCTAGCCGCCACTACTTTTCCCGGAGTGCCGTCCCCGCCCTGCACCAGCACGTGTCGCGTAACATCAGGCGGGCCCTGAGGTACGCAGTCAGCGCAAAGGTCCACTTGACCACCGACTCATGGACAAGCGCTTGCGGCCAGGGACGATACATTTCTCTGACGGCACACTGGGTGAATGTAGTGGAGGCGGGGACGGGGTCGCAAACAGAGACGGCCTACCTACCACCCCCGCCCAAGATTGCCAGCATGGGTTCTGATAAACCCCCCTCCTCCTCCTCCTCCTCCTCCTCCTCCTCCTCCTCCTGTGCCTTAACATCGCCCTCAGCCGCTAGCTGGAAGCGTTGCAGCACTGGCGCGGGGAGACGTCAGCAGGCGGTGCTAAAGCTCATCAGCTTGGGCGACAGGAAGCACAGCGCCCCAGAGGTGAGGGACGCCATATTGCAGCAGACGGAGATGTGGCTGTCGCCGCTGCAGCTAGGACCAGGCATGGTCGTGTGCGATAACGGCCGTAACCTGGTGGCGGCTCTGGAGCTTGCCGAACTCAATCACGTACCATGCCTGGCCCACGTTTTTAATCTGGTAGTCCAAAAATTTCTGAAGACTTACCCCAACCTGGCAGAGCTACTGGTGAAAGTGCGGCGCTTGTGCGCTCACTTTCGGAAGTCAACTGTAGCTGCTGCTAGCTTAAAAAAACTCCAGCAACGCCTCCATTTGCCTCAACATCGGCTGTTGTGCGACCTGCCGACTCGCTGGAATTCCACCTATTCCATGTTGGCCAGGGTGTGTGAGCAGCAGAGAGCATTGATGGAGTACCAGATAATGAATCCACGCGTGCCTCCAACTCAGCTCCCTCAGTTTGCCAACCACGAGTGGCCATGGATGGCAGACATATGCGATGTACTGCGTATCTTTGAGGAGTCCACCAAGAAGGTCAGCAGCGAGGACGCTATAGTGAGCGTAACCATTCCGCTCCTAGGCGTCCTTAAAGAATCGCTCATCGCAATAAGGGAGAACGCATTGCACGCAGAGGAGACGGGGGTAGGAGGAGACGCAACGGAGCTACACAGTCAGACCACACTTTTGTCTGCTTCACGGTGGCAGTTGCAGGAGGAGGAGGATGAAGAGGAGGAGGACGACGTGGAGGTGGCTGTGGAAGAGGAGGAGGATGCTGGCGGCGAGGGTAGCAGTCAGGCTGTGTGCGTCCCATTGGTTCAGCGCGGATGGGGCGGAGAGGAGGCGGAAGAGGAAGAGGAGGAAATGGCAAGTGATCCTTCTGGTGGGGGCAGTGAGGTCATGCCTATTCAGAGTCTGGCACACATGGCTGACTTCATGCTGGGCTGCTTTTCCCGGGACACACGTGTTGTCCGGATAGTGGAGAACAAACTGTACTGGGTCTTCGCACTCCTGGACCCCCGGTATAAAGATAACGTCTCCTCTTTTATTCCGGTAGAGGAGAGGACGAATCGATTGCTGGAATACCAGAGGGAACTCGTGCAGAACATGATGGAGATTTTCCCACCCACCATCGCTGGCGGCAGAGAGGAGAGGGTCTCCCAGAGTCCCACAACATCCATCAGGCCCACAGCCACCAGGGGAACACTCTCCAAGGTGTGGGACACGTTCATGGCACCCCCTCGTGCAACTTCCATCACTGCGGGGCCCGCTATCAGCAGGAGGGACAAGTATCGGCGGATGTTGCGGGAGTACCTGGCAGACCGTAACCCTGTCCTCCCCGATCCCTCGGCGTCCTACACTTACTGGGTCTCCAAGTTGGACACGTGGCTGGAACTGTCCCTGTACGCCTTGGAGGTGCTTGCCTGCCCTGCCGCCAGCGTGCTATCAGAAAGGGTGTTCAGCGCAGCCGGGGGCATTATAACCGATAAGCGCAGCCGCCTGTCAACCGACAGTGCCGACAGGCTGACGCTAATCAAAATGAACAGCAAGTGGATTGACCCGGACTTTGCTTCTCCAACCGTGGAAAGCAGCCAAAAGTGAAGTGCCATGTGTATGAAGTGCCATTTCCTCCTCCACCTCCTCCTCCTCCTCCTTAACCGCCGTAGAATTGGTCCGTAAATCAGAAAAATTTTTATATTTATGGCTCACCTCTTGGGCCTCCACAAAATGTTTAACAGGTCTCACCTCTTGGGCCTCCTCATAATTTTTAACAGGTCTCACCTCTTGGGCCTCCACAAAATGTTTAACAGGTCTCACCTCTTGGGCCTCCACAAAATGTTTAACAGGTCTCACCTCTTGGGCCTCCACATAATTTTTAACAGGTCTCACCTCTTGGGCCTCCACAAAATGTTTAACAGGTCTCACCTATTGGGCCTCCACATAATTTTTAACGGGTCTCACCTCTTGGGTCTCCACAAAATGTTTAACAGGTCTCACCTATTGGGCCTCCACATAATTTTTAACGGGTCTCACCTCTTGGGTCTCCACAAAATGTTTAACAGGTCTCACCTATTGGGCCTCCACATAATTTTTAACGGGTCTCACCTCTTGGGTCTCCACAAAATGTTTAACAGGTCTCACCTATTGGGCCTCCACATAATTTTTAACGGGGTCTCACCTCTTGGGTCTCCACAAAATGTTTAACAGGTCTCACCTATTGGGCCTCCACATAATTTTTAACGGGTCTCACCTCTTGGGTCTCCACAAAAATGTTTAACAGGTCTCACCTATTGGGCCCCACATAATTTTAACGGGTTCACCTTTGGGTCTCCCAAAATGTTTAACAGGTCTCACCTCTTGGGCTCCACAAAATGTTTAACAGGTCTCACTTCTTGGGTCTCCACAAATGTTTTAACAGGTCTCACCTTTTGGGCCTCCACAAAAGGTTTTAAGAGGTTAACAGTGGAAAGCAGCCAAAAGTGAAAGTGCCATCTGTATGAAGTGCCATTTCCTCCTCCACCTCCTCCTCCTCCTCCTTAAACCGCCGTAGAATTGCTCCGTAAATAAGAAAAATGTATATATTTATGGCTCACCTCTTGGGC
>ONZH01021787.1:0-23353 GCA_900303285.1 Rhinella marina
GGAGAAGGGATGTTAAGTTCTTTTATTTACACCCGCATTTTATGCTTAATTGGAGGTCTGATAAGGAATGGCCATCTAATTTGGAAGTCTGATCTGAGGTCTGGTGAGGAATTAGGGTCTGATTTGGGGGTCTGATCTGAGGTCTTATGAAGATTGGGGGTCTGATCTGAGGTCTTATGAAGATTGAGGGTCTGATCTGAGGTCTGATGAAGATTGGGGGTTTTATCTGGGCGGAAGCTTCTGCCTAGCAGTGTACCAAAGTAAACAAACAAGCCCTGCGCATATCACAGGGGCGGGGGGGGTGAAAATGTGGGTATGTCGGGACAACCCCTTTAACTGTGGATTTGGGCTAGCAAAACTTTGATACTTAGGGCTCATGCACACGACCATATGTATTTTACGATCCGCAAAACTCGTATACGCAAAAGGATGACATCCATGTGATGTTCGTGTTACATATGTTTTTTGTGGATCCATTTTAATAATCCCCGTCCTTGTCTGCAAAATGGACAAGAATAGGACACTTTCTATCTTTTGTGAAACGGACTTGCGGACATACGGATACCAAATGCACACTGAGTCATTTGCAATTTTTGCGGCCCCATTGAATGGTTCCACATACAGGCCACAAAAAAACGGAATGGACACAGACAAATAATACATTCGTGTGCATGACCCCTTAATTGAGTGAGGGGATGAACATGCCTTTAATCAGTGCAGTGACTCACAGGGGGAGAGCCGGGAGGCTGGTACTGGTACCCGGGGGCTGTGCAATGGTTTGAGGGGCACTTTCCTTCTTTCCCTCGGGGCACACCTTAAACTTGGGGTTCCTGCCTAATGTTGGCTGTGTTGACCTTGATGTTTGTTGTTTGGGTAGCTGGATGCAGGGAAACAGAATGATAGCTAGTGGCCAGCAGATGGATGATGGAGTCAATGACCAAGTCCATTTGGTTGTGATAAATAAGTCTTTCTTTACTGAATAGATAATGGAAGTAGTAGTACATATAGCAGCAAAGGTCACAGTTCTCAGATGCATTAGAGTAGACTCTATCCAATAATTATGTATAGGCAGTAGTAATGATGATAGTAATCCTCCCTGTGTCTCTCTCTCTAAGTACACTTTTCAATCTTCCCAAATAACCACAGGCGTGGAATTCCATTCTCATTAACTCCTTCTACAATTCCCAGTGTGCGGGTTGCATATTTTAGATTGGAAAGCCAGTGCATCTCAAAGTGTGGCGGGTGCCGAAGCAATATACCCATTCCACAAGCAGGGATGAAGATTCCCTGGACCACTCTTCTCTCTGAACCTACTTTTCAGGAGCTCACACATGCATGTGTTGCCTCTAGCTCTGGTGACTAGACACTTACTGACCAGGGGATGGGGCTAGCCCATCACCCTGGAAATTGGGCTCATACTGCTAGTATTAACTATTTGTTGCTCATCCATAAGCATTTGGGACATAGATAGAGCAGAAGCAAATGAGTACTTCAACAATGACAATATTTCACTCTGTAGCATAAGGGCTGGCCAACCTGAGGCTCTCCAGCTGTTGTAAAACTACAAACTCCCACCATGCCCTGCTGTAGGATGATAGCTGTAGGCAGACTGGGCATGCTGGGAGTTGTAGTTTTGCAACAGCTGGAGAGCCGCAGGTTGGCCAGCCCTGCTCTGTAGCATAAGTTTAACTCTTTAACACTAAATTAACTCATTGCAGTCATCCCCTGGGTCACTGCACTAGTCCAACACTGTAAAGGGTTGTCAACTTTTCATAAATCCTTTTAATTACAAGATCCCAGAAAGTGAGCTGACCACAGCATGAGGATACCAGACTGCTGAGACTGCTAGCGATCAGCTGTAATCTGCAAGGGTGTCCTACTGCAGAGGCTCCACTAGAGAAAAGAAGCATCACATTGTACACTCTGATTTCAGAGGATTGTCCATGGTCCAGGTCCTCTAAAGTGTGATTGTCTTTGTAAATGCTCTTTGCTCCAGGCAACTAACAGAAAACCGGATGAAAAGATGCCTTTCTATTAATTCAGATTACAGTATTTAGAAATGTTTTTTTTTAATCAGACAACTCATTTAAGGTGAAAGAATTCAGTTCACAGCTCAGTAAATGACTAAACACAGATGTATAGTTTCTAGTTACAGATGTGAGAGAAGTACTGGCAATAAGAAAAATATTTTGTAGCACTAAGGTAGGCTAAAAGTTTCTTTGAGAAGTTGCTGCTGCCATCTATTGGTTGAAATGTGTATATACATTCAGCTGTGAGTGAAGCTAACCCTAATGTCACACACATTGGTCCAAAAAACTAAGATAAGTGGAGCTGTTTAGTAAGGTCCTGAAACTGCAGAGCTCCTTTACCTGCTCTGTGACTTTCTGAGACATGGAGCGAAGACTGTGGTCACTGGTGATTGTGATTCCCTGACTAACTAACTCTTCCACAGGGTTCAGTGGGTTTTCTGAAATTTTGATGGCTTATCCTGTAGATAGGTCATCAGTATCTGATCCCTGGGGCCCGAACAGCTGTTTGAGTAGGCACTGGAACTGGAACTCGCAGTAGCGCCGTGGCCTTCTCTCAACACATTGTATAATGGCTGTGCTTGGTATTGCACTCAGCCCAATTCACTTCAATGGTGCTGAGACCATGTGACTAATGAACTAGACGTGACATGGCCTAGGCAAGGCTGCTGTGCTACTGTGAGCGCTGGTGCCTTCTCAAACAGCTCATCAGCAGGGTCCCAGGTGTCGGACCGCCACTGATCAGATACTGATGACCTATCCATATATACATATATAAAGAATATTTGCAGGTCTTATATGCTGGCATTCCTTTCTTCTACTCCTTGACTCTTGGAGAAGTGCTGCTCGTTTCCTGTGATAGGATATATATATAACAAGAAGTAGCTGTTGGAATCGAATAAAACTTTCTATGTGTGAATGTTATGATGATATATGTAAGTGATTACAATATTAGAGCGTGATGTCCTGCACCTATCACTGCTGGTGTCCCTCTTATCACTACTAGGGATGACTGTCGTATGCAATGGCTGCCCAGGAAGAAAGTGCTCCCCAGGAAGAAAGTGCTCACCAGCAGGCCTCCATACTCAAATAGTGCCATCATCGATCCCAAACAGAACCTTGATTCGTTGCTAAAGACGATACGATTCCAGTCTGTAGCAGTTCAGGTTTCTTGTTCACGACACCACTGTGAAAGATAACAATGGTGGCTGGCTGTCAATGGCAGGACAAGTAATGGGCACAATGACACCAACAGGGCAAGTGAATATAAAATAAATTACATATTAAGCATCAGATGACATTTGTGCATTGGAAATGTCATCCTGTTTAATATAATAAATTGTGGTGACAAAAACCCTTTAAAGTCATAGAGGCGTGTCTAGCAATCAATGATCTCTCACCAAGAGGTAAACTATCCAAAAGAAGCCTCTGAGATCCTTTTTATAGGGAAGTGGGGAAAGCACTTCAATGCCCTCTCGAGGCAAGAACCAGTGTTTAATTAGGCCACACCTGTATACATTTACCTCTGTGCCTAATTTCTGAGTGCATTATATATATACACTCACCAGCCACTTTATTAGGTACACCTGTCCAACTGCTCGTTAACACTTAATTTCTAATCAGCCAATCACATGGCGGCAACTCAGTGCATTTAGGCATGTAGACATGGTCAAGACAATCTCCTGCAGTTCAAACCGAGCATCAGTATGGGGAAGAAAGGTGATTTGAGTGCCTTTGAACGTGGCATGGTTGTTGGTGCCAGAAGGGCTGGTCTGAGTATTTCAGAAACTGCTGATCTACTGGGATTTTCACGCACAACCATCTCTAGGGTTTACAGAGAATGGTCCGAAAAAGAAAAAACATCCAGTGAGCGGCAGTTCTGTGGGCAGAAATGCCTTGTTGATGCCAGAGGTCAGAGGAGAATGGGCAGACTGGTTCGAGCTGATAGAAAGGCAACAGTGACTCAAATTGCCACCCGTTACAACCAAGGTAGGCAGAAGAGCATCTCTGAACGCACAGTACGTCGAACTTTGAGGCAGATGGGCTACAGCAGCAGAAGACCACACCGGGTGCCACTCCTTTCAGCTAAGAACAGGAAACTGAGGCTACAATTTGCACAAGCTCATCGAAATTGGACAGTAGAAGATTGGAAAAACGTTGCCTGGTCTGATGAGTCTCGATTTCTGCTGCGACATTCGGATGGTAGGGTCAGAATTTGGCGTCAACAACATGAAAGCATGGATCCATCCTGCCTTGTATCAACGGTTCAAGCTGGTGGTGGTGGTGTCACGGTGTGGGGAATATTTTCTTGGCACTCTTTGGGCCCCTTGGTACCAATTGAGCATCGTTGCAACGCCACAGCCTACCTGAGTATTGTTGCTGACCATGTCCATCCCTTTATGACCACAATGTACCCAACATCTGATGGCTACTTTCAGCAGGATAATGCGCCATGTCATAAAGCTGGAATCATCTCAGACTGGTTTCTTGAACATGACAATGAGTTCACTGTACTCAAATGGCCTCCACAGTCACCAGATCTCAATCCAATAGAGCATCTTTGGGATGTGGTGGAACGGGAGATTCGCATCATGGATGTGCAGCGGACAAATCTGCGGCAACTGTGTGATGCCATCATGTCAATATGGACCAAAATCTCTGAGGAATGCTTCCAGCACCTTGTTGAATCTATGCCACGAAGAATTGAGGCAGTTCTGAAGGCAAAAGGGGGTCCAACCCGTTACTAGCATGGTGTACCTAATAAAGTGGCCGGTGAGTGTATATATACAGTACAGACCAAAAGTTTGGACACACCTTCTCATTCAAAGAGTTTTCTGTATTTTCATGACTATAAAAATTGTAGATTCACACTGAAGGCATCAAAACTATGAATTAACACATGTGGAATTATATACTTAACAAAAAAGTGTGAAACAACTGTAAATATGTCTTATATTCTAGGTTCTTCAAAGTAGCCACCTTTTGCTTTGATTACTGCTTTGCACATTCTCTTGATGAGCTATAAGAGGTAGTCACCTGAAATGGTTTTCACTTCACAGGTGTGCCCTGTCAGGTTTAATAAGTGGGATTTCTTGCCTTATAAATGGGGTTGGGACCATGAGTTGTGTTGGGCAGAAGTCAGGTGGATACACAGCTGATAGTCCTACTGAATAGACTGTTAGAATTTGTATTATGGCAAGAAAAAAGCAGCTAAGTAAAGAAAAACGAGTGGCCATCATTACTTTAAGAAATGAAGGTCAGTCAGTCCGAAAAATTGGGAAAACTTTGAAAGTGTCCCCAAGTGCAGTCGCAAAAACCATTAAGCGCTACAAAGAAACTGGCTCACATGAGGACCGCCCCAGGAAAGGAAGACCAAGAGTCACCTCTGCTGCGGAGGATAAGTTCATCCGAGTCACCAGCCTCAGAAATGGCAGGTTAACAGCAGCTCAGATTAGAGACCAGGTCAATGCCACACAGAGTTCTAGCAGCAGACACATCTCTACAACAACTGTTAAGAGGAGACTGTGTGCAGCAGGCCTTCATGGTAAAATAGCTGCTAGGAAACCACTGCTAAGGACAGGCAACAAGCAGAAGAGACTTGTTTGGGCTAAAGAACACAAGGAATGGACTTTAGACCAGTGGAAATCTGTGCTTTGGTCTGATGAATCCAAATTTGAGATCTTTGGTTCCAACCACCGTGTCTTTGTGTGACGCAGAAAAGGTGAACGGATGGACTCTACATGCCTGGTTCCCACCGTGAAGCATGGAGGAGGAGGTGTGATGGTGTGGGGGTGCTTTGCTGGTGACACTGTTGGGGATTTATTCAAAATTGAAGGCATACTGAACCAGCATGGCTACCACAGCATCTTGCAGCGGCATGCTATTCCATCCGGTTTGCGTTTAGTTGGACCATCATTTATTTATCAACAGGACAATAACCCCAAACATACCTCCAGGCTGTGTAAGGGCTATTTGACCAAGAAGGAGAGTGATGGGTGCTACGCCAGATGACCTGGCCTCCACAGTCACCAGACCTGAACTCAATCGAGATGGTTTGGGGTGAGCTGGACCGCAGAGTGAAGGCAAAAGGTCCAACAAGTGCTAAGCATCTCTGGGAATTCCTTCAAGACTGTTGGAATACAATTTCAGGTGACTACCTCTTGAAGTTCATCAAGAGAATGCCAAGAGTGTGCAAAGCAGTAATCAAAGCAAAAGGTGGCTACTTCGAAGAACCTACAATATAAGACATATTTTCAGTTGTTTCACACTTTTTTGTTAAGTATATAATTCCATGTGTTAATTCATAGTTTTGATGCCTTCAGTGTGAATCTACAATTTTCATAGTCATGAAAATACAGAAAACTCTTTGAATGAGAAGGTGTGTCCAAACTTTTGGTCTGTACTGTACACACACATTACGCGTGTGCAGGGACGTAGCTATAGGGGAAGCGGCTGCTTTGAGACCCGAACTCAGAAGGGGCCCACGTAGGAGGAGGACTAAAAGATGTTATTGTCAGGGTCCCCTCAACAGTATTATAAAATGACACTATATACACTAATACTGTAGGAAATGGATGGAGCGGCTGCTGGTTCTCGTCTGGGGACGAGATCTTGAGTAGCCTCAGAAGTGGGGCTTGCACAGGAGTCGGGAGTTGCGAAGAAGTTGCTGCGGGGGGGGCTGTTCAAAAATTTGCTGTGAGGCCTGGTCATTTCTAGTTACGCCACTGTGTGTACTGCAAATCATTATGCCTATTAGCATAGCTCAAATCTAGGACTACATTTTTTTTTAAGTTCAATTAAAAGTATAGAAAAACTAAAGAAGAAAAAAACAACAATGGCAGACTAGTAGAGATGAGCGAACGTGCTCGAAACGAGCACTGTACCGCTCGGCTCCCCTGCGCTCGCATGGGTGCAGGCAGCCGCTTCTGTGGGAAGCGGCTGCCTGCACCCATGCGAGCGCAGGAGAGCCGAGCGGTACAGTGCTCGTTTCGAGCACGTTCGCTCATCTCTACAGACTAGCTGTCAAAAAACCCTTTTAATTAAAAAATATAGACTGTGACAACACAAAGAACAAATTAATTTAGGAAAAAATGTTTTTATTGTGCAAAGTAGTAGGACATAAAAAACATATATATTTGGTATTAACATGTAATTTATGATGCATGGTAAATACAGAGAAAACAAATCCCAAAAAACTATAGCAGAAATAGCTGTTTTTTCCTATTTTTCTCTCTCCTCACCCCTAAAAAAATGAATGAAAGTCACTCAATACACATGTGCCCCTAATGGAGCTGTTAAAAATACAACTTATCCTACAAAAATAAGCCCTCATAAGATAGGTCAGTGACAAAATTAAAAAGTTATGGTTCTCTGAATGCGATGAAAGAAAAATATTGTAGTGTCAAGGTTAAAGGGATATCCCCACATTTATATCATAAATGGCCCCCCCGCTCAGCTGTTCCCATTATCCCCATAGAAGTAAAAATGGAGAGCATCGCACATGCTTGGCCACCTTATTGTGGGGCTGGAAAAGACCCTCATTTTAGAAAAACAGTAGGTATAAGTCCCAAAGGTGGGATGCACATGTATGAGACATTTATGGGCTATCCTGTAGGTGGGAATACCCATTTAAAGGGAACATCTGGTTTAAATCATTTCTTTCTATAAACACTATTAATTCATGTTGTAGACCCCAGCTCAAGAAAAAAAAATTCCCACACAAGGTTCTGTTCACAATAAGGTCATGTCTTCCATTTATAACACAGCCAAGAGAGATAGGTCTGATATATTTTGTAATGTGTCCCACAAAAATCTGGTGGACACAATTGACCTGTAATATGGTCAGTCAGGTTTCTGCTGGGATTTGGTCATTTCTATGGCAAGAACAGCCTGCAGACTGATATCACTTGAAGACCTGTCCTTAGGATGGAGCTTCAGTATATGATTGGTGCGGGGACCTCCACTGAGCAGCAGAAAAAAAGGGGCAGTGGTGCTCACTTGAGCGAAGCAGCAACGTGTACTGCATGACCTGGAAGAGTCCATGCAGGCGTGACGAAAGCTGATTTTTCTATCATTATATGAATAATGAGATTTTCATTTCCTCCGTCATATACCAAGGGAAAATGAAGTCGTTGTCCTGGAAAGAAGTTTGCAGCATGGGAAGTTTTAGTGGCATTTGTGTATGCTGTACAATGTTTACCCCCAGGGCACAGAATACTGAATACAAATGACTGCCAGATCTTCAGTCCTTGTAGGCCCAGTAAAGCAGGACCACTCGCCCTCCCTCTCAACCCCTGACATGAAGCTGGCAGATGTATTGAGCGTGACAGAGTGTCCTGATCCCCCCAGGACCCCTTCACACATGAGTCAATCTGCTTTGCATTTTTAATTGACGCCATCCACGGTACAAAGGAATCTACTTATCTCCATACGCCCCCGTGAGCATCCGACTGCGGTGAGCCAGGGTGACAGCCTAGACAACGCCAGCCCCCCTTTTCCCATCTCCTTACTCTCATTGTGTCCCTTCGAGTTATGGCTACTTACAGCCTGTCTCCCTGGCACTTCATAGCCCCTGAAGCCTATCGTTATATTGCTGGGGATATGAGACAGAATGTTCTGTGCTTACATACTTTACGTTGGCAAATGAGATTGCCAGCCTTGTGGGACAGTAGCTCCTCGCTGTAGATCCAGATGCTGCTTTCATCCAGTTCAACAATAATTTACATGCAACATTGCATGCTAATTTGCCATTTTTATAATTACAGTATTAAGGGCACAGCTAATTTGCATTGATGAGGGTCTTTTATAACACTTTGGATTGTTCAGCTGCATATTATATAACAATAGGTGACTACCTGGCCACAGACACAGAACTTTATGCCTGATCTAATGTATATGTTAATTATTTGCCTTAACTCCTTAGGCTACTTTCACACTAGCGTTTTAAAATTCCGGTATTGAGTTCCATCATAGGGGCTCAATACCGGAATAAAACGCTTCAGTTTTGTCCCCATTCATTGTCAATGGGGACAAAACTGAACTGAAGACAACGGAATGCTCCTGAAAGCATTCCGTTCCGTCTCCAGACCAGAGAACAAACCGCAGCATGCTGCGGTTTGCTCTCCGGTCCAGGCATCCGCACCAAGACGGATCCAGAATGACCCCCAATGCAAGTCAATGGGGGTGGATCCGTCTGGTGTGACCATAATGGTAACCGGATCCGCCCTCCATTGACTTTCAATGGAGTTCATCACGGATCCGGCTACACATACAGACACAGACATACACATAAACATACACACACATATAGACATACAAACACACATACATACTTACATGCTCCCGGCAGGTCTTCGGAGCGTCGGCGGGACAGGACGGCGTGCACAGATGACGATTCCACCAGGCGCCCAGCAGAGGGCGCTGTGGGGAATCGTCACCTGTGCGAGCCGTCCTGTCCCTCCGACGCTCCGAAGACCTGCTGGGAGCATGTAAGTATGTATGTGTGTTTGTTTGTCTATATGTGTGTGTATGTTTATGTTTATGTGTATGTATGTACTGTGTGACATGTGTGGGGCCGGAGCGCGGTTCCGGCTCCACACATGTCACTGCGGCAGGCCTGATCCGGCAGCACCCTTCACCTGCCGGATCAGGCCTGCCGCCAGTGTGAAAGTAGCCTAAGTAGCCTAAGGCCTAAGGCTACTTTCACACTGGCGGCAGGCCTGATCCGGCAGGTGAAAGGTGCTGCCGGATCAGGCCTGCCGCAGTGACATGTGTGGAGCCGGAACCGCGCTCCGGCCCCACACATGTCACACAGTACATACATACACATAAACATACACACACATATATATACAAACAAACACACATACATACTTACATGCTCCCAGCAGGTCTTCGGAGCGTCGGAGGGACAGGACGGCTCACACAGGTGACGATTCCCCACAGCGCCCTCTGCTGGGTGCCTGGTGGAATCGTCATCTGTGCGCGCCGTCCTGTCCCTCCGACGCTCCGAAGACCTGCCGGGAGCATGTAAGTATGTATGTGTGTTTGTATGTCTATATGTGTGTGTATGTTTATGTGTATGTCTGTGTCTGTATCTGTAGCCGGATCCGTAATGAACTCCATTGAAAGTCAATGGAGGGCGGATCCGGTTACCATTATGGTCACACCAGACGGATCCACCCCCATTGACTTGCATTGGGGGTCATTCCGGATCCGTCTTGGTGCGGATGCCTGGACCGGAGAGCAAACCGCAGCATGCTGCGGTTTGTTCTCCGGTCTGAAGACGGAACGGAATGCTTTCAGGAGCATTCTGTTGTCTTCAGTTCAGTTTTGTCCCCATTGATAATGAATGGGGACAAAACGGAAGCGTTTTATTCCGGTATTGAGCCCCTATAACAGAACTCAATACCGGAATTTTAAAACGCTAGTGTGAAAGTAGCCTTAAGGACATAGCCAGTTTTCACCTGAAAGGGTTGTTTTCATCTTGGACATCGCTAGGATAGGTGGCAGCTAGTGTTGAGAGAACTGAGCTTCGGATAATAGATACAAAGTTGGTTCATTTAAACACTTCATTTTAATGCTGTCCATAGACCTGTCTCCGTACAACATTAAAATGTATTGCCACCATGGAGGCAAAATTAGTTTCAGCCGAAGTTGTGTTATACTTCGGTGAAAAAAATTCGGTAATCACTTCTGCTTCCTTCTGCGGCATGCTTGGCTATTTTCAGTAGTCCCATTGAAATTAATAGGAAACGCATCGGGCAAGCGTGGGCCACCACTCCATTCACTTCTATGGGGCTTACGGAAATAGCCAAGCCAATGCATGGCTATTTACAGCGGTCCAATAGAAATGAATGAAGGGGGCCATGCATGCACAGTGCACCCTCCAGCACTCTCCAGGCTCCAGAGGTGGGACCCGCACCTATCAGACATTGGGGGCATATCCTAGCAATGTCCAAGATGGGAATACCCCTTTAAGGACCGAGCGGTTTGAAGACCACAAAATACATACAGCCGTATACATGTTGCTTTAGTGGTAAATTCGAGTAGATATGTTGCACCTTTATTTATTTTTTAAAAGTGATGATCTATTCTCTGGATAGATCATCAGCATCTGATCGGCGGGGGTCCGACACCTGGGGCCCCCGCCGATCAGCTGTTTGAGAAGGCAGCGGCGCTGCAGGAGCGCTGCGGCCTTCTCTGTGTTTACCGCAGGCCCAGTGACGTCACAACTAGTATCACTGGTCTGGGCGGGGCTAAGCTCTGTTCACATGAATGGAGCTTAGCCCCGCCCAGGCCAGTGATGGTAGTCATGACGTCACTAGGCCTGCGGTAAACACAGAGAAGGCCGCGGCGCTCCTGCAGCGCCGCTGCCTTCTCAAACAGCTGATTTGCAGGGGTCCCGGGTTTTGGACCCCCGCCAATCAGATGCTGATGATCTATCCAGAGGATAGATCATCAGTTTTAAAAAACTGTAGAAACGATTTAATTTTGCAAATCTCACATGTCACTTTATATGGTAATACGTTTGGAATGCTTTTACTTATAAAACTAATTCAGAGACTGTTTTCTCGTGACACATTGTACTTCATGTTAGGCCCCATGTACATGACCGCATTTTCAGCCAGCGTCCAATCCACATATTTTGCCAGTTCATTTCTATGGGGCCGCATAAAATGCAGATAGAACACAGATGTCATCCGTTCAGCTGCTCCACAAATTATAGAACACATCCTATTCTTGTGTGTTTTTCTAACAAGAATAGGCATTTCTACAAGGAAGTTGCGGCATGCTCACAACTGGTATCCGTAGTTTGCAGATTTGCGGTTTGAAGACCACAAAATACATACAGCCATATACATGTTGCTTTAGTAGTAAATTCGAGTAGATATGTTGCACCTTTATTTATTTTTTAAAAAAATCTAAATTTACAGAAAATTTAGAAAAAGTCACAATTTTCTGAATCTAAATGTCTCTGCTTTTAAGACAGATACCTCATAAAATAGTTATTTATTAACATCCACCATATCTCTACTTCTTGTTGGCATCATTTTGTACATTTCATTGTATTAGGCCTCATGCACACAAACGTATTTTCTTTCCGTGTTCGTTCCTTTTTTTTTGCGGACCTTATGCGGAACCATTCACTTCAATGAGTCACAAAAATATGGAAATGACTCAGTGTGCATTCCATTTACGTATATACACATGTCCATTCCGCAAAAAAATAGAATATGTCCTATTCTTGTCCATTTTGCAGACAAGAACAGGCATTGTTAAAATGGATCTGCAAAAAAAAACGGATGCCATACAGACATCATCCGTTTTTTTTGCGGATCCGCAATTTACAGACCGCAAAGCACATACGGTCGTGTGCATGTAGCCTTAGGCTTAGGGCTCGTGCACAAGAAAGTATTTTCTTTCCAGGTCCATTCCATTTTTTTGCGGACTGTACGCAGAACCATTCATTTCAATGGGTCCGCAAAAAAACTAAAGGTACTGCGCGTGCATTCCGTTTTTGTATGTCCGTATTTCCGTTCCGCAAAAAAATAGAACATGTCCTATTATTGTCCGCAATTAATAGAAACCACCCATAACTGACCCCATTTTAGAAACTACACCCCTTAAATTATATAAAACTGAATTTAGAAACTTTGTTAACGCATTAGGTGTTCCATTGGAATTAAAGCAAAATGGAGGTGAAATTTAAAAATTTCACCTTTTTTGCAGATTTTCAATTTTTATCCACATGTTCCTGTGATACAGCAAGGGTTAACAGCAAAATAAACCTCATTATTGATTACTCTGATTCTTCAATTTACAGAAGCACCCCATATGTGGTCCTAAACTGCTATATGGGCACACGGCAGGGCTCAAAAGGGATGGAGTGCCGTATGGTTTGTTGGAGAGCAGATTTTGCTGGAATGGTTTTCAGGAGTATTTTTGTTGCATTCGAAGAGACCCTGAGGTACCCCAAAAAGTGACCCCATTTTGGAACCTAAATCCCACATGTTATCTACTGTACCCAGTTTAATCATGTATGGATGGCACAGCTGAGGTTAACTATCCTAGCTTGGCCCTTGTAGGAGGTTAGGTGTGGCTGGAGTTCAGAGCTGTGGCTCCCTCCTCTTTGTCCCAAAAAGCTACAGAGACTCACTGATCTATGCATGATCTACTAGAGAACTTAGAATCTCCATGGCTAAGGATTGGAGTCAGTAAGGTACCCTGGTACCACATGCTGTTATGACTTTACTGCAGTGAGAGACACTGTTAAGACACCCTTCACACCTGAACACGACCTGGCCAGTTGTATCACCAAAACTCTTTATCCCTCAGTGGACATTACAGGCACCACTGAAAGACTGCTATTGCCTCCCATCGATTCTGCTGGAAGAGACTGAGACAGAGAGGGAAGACAGCCATAACTCCCATCCTTGCCTGAATCGATACAATCTGTAATTATCATTACACTGTGTACAGTTAGAACTGTGCTTTGTTTATCATTGGACTCCTGCACCATATGCTGGCCATTGCACTCTAATTGCAATGCCTTGCACCCATATAAACACTTAACATCACAGGCAACCGAACTACCATCAGACAGGAGCCCCAGAACCAGTGTGTGCCCGGGGGAAGAATTGGTGTGTCCACCTTTCACTGCACTGATCCTAGCGAGCAACGACATAAGGAACAGCACTGTGATTGACGGCAACAACCAGAGCCACTCCCATCTTCCATTCAGGCTCCTCCTGGGCGTGCTGCGGAAACCCCCAAGAAGTGATTGTCACGGACATTCCTGCGACAGGTATCAGGAGGTCTGTCAGATTGACAACCCGTGGGTTAAACTGACAGGTTCTCCTTTGGTTGTTTTGTTGCTGGCATTCACCACTCCCTCCCCCTTCAGGTGTAGGTGTTTTATCAATTATCTTTGTCTATTTAGTGTTGCTTCTCACACCATGCTGTGCGGTTTATACTTTCTGTGGTGTCTGTGGTTTGCTGGTGTGTGTTTCTCTGTGGAGATCCCATTGCTGCCATTATCTTCAGGAAAGTTAAGTGTCTTTCCCTTTCGTTTATTTGTGTATATCCCTTCCCTGTGTTTTGGTGTTTGACTTGAGGGGAGACTACTGTTCGTCCAGGCTCGTGGAGGAACAGTTTGTCTCATTCCAGTCACTGGCTTCAGGGTCCTTCAGGGACAGTTAGGGTCCCAGGTTTCCAGAGTATGAACTCGCCTACCTTCTAGGCCTGTTCATACTGTTAGTAAGCCAGGACTGGAGTCAGGGTTTCAATAGGAGGTGACCATCTGCCTTCACTAGTTCCAGGTCTAATCCCATTTCCTTTCCCCCCTCTTCCTCCTGCACTTGGTGTGGAATATTCCCCCCACACCAGAGCGTGACAGTGATCCCATTTTGGAAACTACACCCCTCAAGGAATTTTTCAAGTTGTGTACTGAGCATTTCTGAACCCACAGGTCTTTTTCAGAATTATGGAGGGTATCAGAGTGTAATGAGGTGATTAAAATTATCGGGTCCGTAAAGGAAAAAAGTAATAGTTCCTTTATGTGTGGTACACTTTAAGCAATCCTTTATGCACAGGCCAGGTTTCACCATGATAAATGGTGTCCTTTTGAACCCCCATTTTGGAACACATTCTGCATTTTTTTTCTTCTTTTCCTTCCTGTTTCAGGAGCTTCACCAGAGAAATGTTGCTGTGGTACAACATGGGCACCATCACTTGCAAAAGGGCCCTCTCCTTCAGGGTTTTCAAAAATGATAGCCTTGATCACCACCTCTTGAAACTGAAATGTTCTGTCTGGCCTGCAGATCGAAATAACACATAAGAGTTATACAGTGCCATCTGTAAAATGTGCACAGCCAACTTTTTGTACCACACCTTCATCTTCCACATGGCACTGTATAGCTTCAGGACTTGATCAACCCCTCCCATGTTCATATGTAGTCCAGGATGCTGTTTGGCTTGGGGGTAGTGGCAGTGGTACCTCATACAGGGGCAGGGGAGCTGCTGTTCCAGTGAACTGTAGTCAGTACAAGGATATCCCTCTTGCTCTTGTACTTAACCACCAGCATTTTCTCATTGAGGAGAGCCCTGCTTTCAACCTTTCTGAGAGGTTGCCCCAGCAGGGACCTAGGGGGATTTTGCATACCTGTCACAAGCTACAGTACCTCTGGAACTTAAAGGGAACCTGTCATCAACTTTATGCTGATCACACTGAGGGCAGCATAAAATAGTGACAGAAATGCTAATTTCAGCGCTGTGTCACTCATGAGGTAATTATAAGTGGTTGCTGAGAACCAGCATCATAATCATTGCAGCCCAGGCCTTGAAAAGAGTCAAATCTACCTGAGAAGAGTCATGGTTATTAATAATCTCCTGCTCTCCCCGCCCATCCGCTGATGATTGGCAGTTCTCTCCTAGAGAAAAAGGGAGAAAACTAGGTAGAAGCCTGTCAGTCATCAGCAGGTGGGCAGGGAAAGCAGGAATTTATGAATAACCATGACTCTTCTCAGGTGGCCATGACTCTTTTCCAGGCCCATCTTCAATGATTGTGATGTTGGTTCTTGGCAACCACTTACTTTTAAATTATAAATGACAGACCACTGAAATCAACTCACCTGTCTCTACTATATTCTGCCGTTAGTATGGGCAGCATAAAGTTCATGACAGGTTCCCTTTAAATAGTGGAATACTGGTGTAATAGTTATCCACTTAGAGGTGATATCCCTGGTCCAGCAGTGGGTGCAGTAATTCCTACACTTTACATTTTACCACTCCTAGGATGGGAGGGCATTCTGGGGTTTTAATCCAGCTGTCTTTCCTTTGTAAACCCAGAACCTGTGGCTGAACCTATAGGTACTCTCATACAGCTTATACATTTTAATGTACGCACAATGGTACCCACCCTTTAAAATGTATGAGTTTTGTCCACACAGATATATTTTTCAGGGATGTACACCTCAGCAAACTTGGCACCGAAGTATTTGTGGACTGGCCTAATTTAAAATAGACAGTCAAATCTAGGGTCATTTTGGAATGGGCATTGTGCTTCACCATGGTAATGCAAAAAATGTATAATTGCTTCAAATCATGTTGGGGTTATGGCGATATGGTAAATTGGAGTGTTGTCACAATTCAGGGGTATGTGCAGCCCTGAACTCAACCCCACCACTGACCCTGCCTACTTGCACGGCCCGTCCTAGGCAACGGTATACAACTTGTCGACAGTCCCTAGCCTAGGTACATGCTGGGGCTTACAATAAGAGGGTAATCATCAAGCCGAGGTCAAACCAGGAAGTAACGTCAAAACCAGGAGAGCAAACAGGAGCGAAGTCAGTAACACAAGCCGAGGTCAAAATCCGAGAGGTAACAAGGTACAAGAGGATGAGACCAGAACGAAGTCAAATACACAAGCCGAAGTCCAAACACACTAGTCACAGGAGTTCACAGGTACAAGTACTGGAAGTAAGACCAATCACAGGCAACCTGTGGCCAGCAGGCTGCCAGCGTCACGTGACCCAAATCAGAAACCTCAATACACCTGAGCACCGACTCATGGGCGTCAGTGCTCAGTTCCCCTGCTGCTTGTTCTCCAGGGGATGGAGGACGCCCGCTGCACTTGTGAAGCGTACGTCGCCAGGTCCTCCCCTCCCCTGGGTGCTAGGGATACGAGGATGCCGGGCGTGTCCACGACCGACTCCTCGGGACAGGCGGCACCGTAGGGAGGGAGCACGCCGCTGGTTCCCCATTACAAGTGTGGTACAAAACATTTAAACTCCAATACTGTCTAACTTGGCTTTTTTACTAGGACCATATGCAGCACGAGCCCCCAAAACATCATCATCTTTGTTGCATCTACTGGGGTCCACATTAGGGGTCAAGAAAATTATGATATGGGATTTTAATTGCTGGACATAATATAAATAATTTTGGGCCACCATTAAATTTACAAAATCCCCAGAGAAAAAGATTTAAAAAAACATACTGTACATTTCCGTGAAGCCCGCTGTGTGAACTTGGATTGCTCGGTTGCACACAAACGTAAGAATTTGAAGCTGATAATCCTCAGGGGGTGGGTCTCAAATGGGCTCACTCTGGGGGGCTGCCTCAGCTGTTGTCCTGGAGCACCTTCTTGAGGGTCCCCCATCACTGGATAATGAGGAGGAGTTGAATACCGTCTTTGGGGTGAACAGGGCATTTTAATTTTTATTAGGGTGTGTAAAATGTGTGATTCAACATGTGTAAAGTGTGTATCAATTTTATTTAGTCACAGGGGTGTGTATGTAGTGCTTTACACATGAAGGGGCTGTAATAAATTTGATATAAAATTTAAGAGAGAAAAAAATATAAAAATTCAGATAAAAATTTAGTGAAAAAAACAACCCCACAACCCTGCACTGAAAAGTGAGCACAGATAAAATCAGAGATGGATGTCATTGATCAGCACAGCAGTTGCAGGACACATATAGTAACATAGTAACATAGTTTATAAGGCCAAAAAAAGACATCTGTCCATCCAGTTCGGCCTGTTATCCTACAAGTTGATCCAGGGGAAGGCAAAAAACCCTGTGAGGTAGAAGCCAATTTTCCCCACTTTAGGGAAAAAAATTCCTTCCCGACTCCAATCAGGCAATCAGAATTACTCCCTGGATCAACGACCCATCTCTAGTAACTATAACCTGTAATATTATTACACTCCAGAAATACATCCAGGCCCCTCTTGAACTCTTTTAGTGAACTTACCATCACCACCTCCTCAGGAAGAGAGTTCCATAGTCTCACTGCTCTTACCATAAAGAATCCTCTTCTATGTTTGTGTACAAACCTTCTTTCCTCCAGACGCAGAGGATGTCCCCTCGTCACAGTCCTGGGGATAAATAGATCATGGGAGAGATCTCTGTACTGACCCCTGATATATTCATACATAGTTATTAGATCTCCTCTCAGTCGTCTTTTTCTAAAGTGAATAAGCTTAATTTTGATAATCTTTCTGGGTACTATAGTCCACCCATTCCAGTTATTACTTTAGTTGCCTCCTCTGAACCCTCTCCAGCTCTGCTATGTCTGCCTTGTTCACAGGAGCCCAGAACTGTATACAGTACTCCATGTGTGGTCTGACTAGTGATTTGTAAAGTGGCAGGACTATGTTCTCATCACGGGCATCTATGCCTCTTTTGATGCAACCCATTATCTTTTTGGCCTTGGCAGCAGCTGTCACTGGTTTCTACAGTTTAGTTTGCTGTTCACTAAAATTCCTAGGTCCTTTTCCATGTCAGAGTTACCCAATATATTACCATTTAGTATGTACTGGTGACTTGCACTATTCCTTCCCATATGCATAACCTTACATTTGTCAGTGTTAAACCTCATCTGCCACTTCTCTGCCCAAGCCTCCAGTCTATCCAGATCCATCTGTAGCAGTGTACTGTCCTCTTCTGTGTTAATTACTTTACACAGTTTAGTGTCATCTACAAAAATTGATATTTTACTGTGCAAGCCTTCTACAAGATCATTAATAAATATATTGAAGAGAATAGGGCCCAATACTGACCCCTGTGGTACCCCACTAGTGACAGTGACCCAATCTGAATATGTGCCGTTAATAACCACCCTCTATTTTCTATCACTGAGCCAGTTACTTACCCACATACAGACATTTTCTCCCAGGCCAAGCATTCTCATTTTATTTACTAACCTTTTATGTGGTACCGTGTCAAATGCTTTGGAGAAGTCCAGATATACCACATCCATTGATTCGCCGCGGTCCAGTCTAGAACTTACCTCCTCATAGAAACTGATTAAATTGGTTTGACATGACCGATCCCTCATGAAGCCATGCTGATATGGAATTATTTGCTTATTTTCATTAAGGTACTCCAAGATACAACTTATTAATGCCGATTTGACTATGTATAAAATGACTTATGCGGCTAGGGGTGTGCCAGACCGTTTTGAGAAGATTTGGGGTAGCTGGATACAGGGCCAGACTGCTGTGTAAGGCATTGCATGGGAGGGACTGGTTACTCAGGTTTCGTGTGTTTGTGTGTGTGTGCGTGTATGTCGTCCGTGTGTTTGTGTATTGTTCGATGATACAGCTTGGTATGATATTTGCTGCCATTTATTGTCACTTGTGTGCATTTATGCTAGTGTGTCATTTATCTTTTGTATTACCAAGAGGGACTGGTAGTTGGGGGGGGGGTGTTGTGGGTTTGTGGGTTTGTTATGCAAATGTTGTAAGTTAACTTTCTGAAAACAGAAATAAAGACTATTAAAAAAAAGGTACTCCAAGATAGCATCTCTTAGAAAACCCTCAAACAGTTTACCCACGACAGATGTTAAACTTACCGGCCTATAGTTCCCGGGCTCTGTTTTTGGACCCTTTTTGAATATTGGCACCACATTTGCTATGCGCCAATCCTGTGGAACACTCCCTGTCAGTATAGAGTCCTTAAATATCAGAAATAAGGGTCTGGCGATGACATTACTTAATTCTCTTAGGATACGGGGGTGTATGACATCCGGTCCTGGCGATTTGTCTATTTTAATCTTTTTAAGACGCAGCTCTACTTCTTCCTGGGTCAGACAGGGCACTTTTAATGGGGAATTTACTTTTATATTCTGCATTTCATCTGACAGTTTATTTTCCTTAGTGAATACAGTGGAGAAAAAGATATTTAGCAGCTTTTCTTTCTCCTCATCGCTCTCTGCAACTCCCCCCTCATTACTTTGTAAGGGGCCAACACCTTCAGGTTTACACTTTTTACCATTTATATAATTAAAGAACATTTTAGGGTTAGTTTTACTCTCTTTGGCGATTAATCTCTTTGTCTCTAGTTTGGCTGTTTTTATTTGTCTTTTACATATTTTATTTTTTCCTTATAGTTTTTCAATGCTTCCTGGCTCCCCTCCTGTTTTAGTGATTTAAATGCTTTCTGTTTGTCATTTATTGCTTTCTTTACAGCTCTATTTATCCACATTGGTTTTTTCTTGTTCCTTAACCTTGTATTCCCATAAGGTATGTACCTCTCACATTTAGATATTAGGATGCTTTTAAAAATATCCCATTTTGTGGCTGTATTTTTATTTTTGAGGACTTTGTCTCAGTTAGTTAGGCCTACGGTCTCTCTTAGTTGACTAAATTTTGCTTTTTTGAAGTTTGGTATTTTTGTTCCTCCCTGAAGAAACGCTCTATTGAATGACAGTTGGAAGGTTATTATATTATGGTCACTATTTCCCAGGTGTCCCCCGACCTGCACATCTGTTATTCTGTCAGGTCTATTGGTTAATACTAAGTCCAGTATGGCCGTCCCTCTAGTCGGGTCCTGAACCAGTTGGGAAAGGTAATTGTCTTTGGTTATTTCCAAGAACCTGTTTCCTTTATGAGATATACAGGTTTCAGTTTTCCAGTCTATAGCTGGGTAGTTGAAATCCCCCATAATAACGACCTCATTATGATTTGCCGCCTCTTCTATTTCATTTAGAAGTAGATTTTCTGTGGACTCTGGTATATTAGGTGGTTTATAATAAAGTCCTATTAGTATTTTATTATTGTTTTTGGCTCCATTTATTTCTACCCACAGTGACTCCACATCTTCATGTCTCTCACTTATATCTTCCCAGAGTGTGGGCTTTAGACAGGACTTTACATAAAGGTAGACCCCTCCCCCTCTCCGGTGTTGGCGATCCTTTCTAAACAGACTGTAACCCTGTACGTTAACTGCCCAGTCATAGCTATCATCCAGCCATGTCTCAGTTACTCCTCACTATGACATAGTCCTCCTCACTCATCACAAATTCCAGTTCACCAGTTTTATTAGTTAGGCTTCTGGCATTAGTGTACATACAGTTAAAAGGTTTATGTATATTTTTTCCCCTACACCTTTCCTTCTACACTGTTCTAGTTCCTCCTTCCATTCCTCCCCCAGTTCCATTTCCTTGCCCCAGGTCTCTATCTACACTATCTTCCCCTCCTATAATGTAGTTACCCTCCCCCCAGTCCCTAGTTTAAACACTCCTCCAGCCTTCTAGCCATCCTCTCCCCCAAAACAGCTGCCCCTTCCCCATTGAGGTGCAGCCCATCCCTACGGTAGAGCCTGTAGCCGACAGAGAAGTCGGCCCAGTTCTCCAAGAACCCAAATCCCTCCTTCCTACATCAGTTCTTGAGCCATTTGTTTACCTCCCTAATCTCGTGCTGCCTTTCTTGTGTGGCTCGTGGTACAGGCAGTATTTCGGAAAACACTACCTTGGAGGTCCTTGCCCTAAGCTTATGCCCTAAATCCCTAAAATCATTTTTAAGGACACTCCCCCTACCTCTAACTTTGTCATTGGTTCCGATATGGACCATGACTGCTGGATCTTCTCCAGCCCCTCCCAGTAACACACCATTCGAATATCTCGGTCTTTGTCACAGATTTCCCTCTCTGTACCCCTAATAATTGAATCTCCCACTACCAGCACCTGTCTGGCCTACCCTGCTCTCCTGGTCCCCTGCTTACTGGAGCTGACATTCCCCTGACTGGCAGAGGAAGTGTCCGGCTGCAGCAGTGCTCTCTCTGAAGTGACATTCCCCTCATCTGCCAAACTTGCAAACTTGTTGGGGTGTGTCAGATATGTTTTCAGTGTGTTTGCAAAAACCTGCAGTATAAAAATTACTACAATAAGGGTCCATTCACACGTCCGCAGAATGTGGACAGTGCACAGTGTGCCGTCCGCATCCGCACTTGAATTTGTACGCTATTCATACGCAATTCGTATGCATTTGCTATAGATTAAAATATGCGTATGAATAGCATAGGAATTTTAAAATGCGTACGCAAATACGCAAAAATGGCACTCGAGCATGCTCTGCCGAGCATGCTCGCTCATCTCTAGTACTGATCAGAGCCTGACACAACTGGCAAGTGAGGACAAGTCATGTCAATTCAAACAAGTGGGGATTAAAATAGATCAGTTGATTTTTCTGACAGATCAGAAGAATGGAAAGCTCAGCACATATGTGAACTCAGCCTTACCTGTATCCTGTCAGCTCACAAGAACATACCCAAACTAATTAGACTGTAGGCCGAACCGGCTGTTCTCTGTGGGTTCATCCAACAACACACCTAAATATAACACAACGGGTGCCTGACAGATCACATAGACTTATAATGGAGTTTACCATGTTCCGCTGAGGTGTCTATCATTTGACATTTTCCCTCCCAAGTTGACAAATTCTTCAAGTTATGCTCCGAAGCAGACGTGAACAAAACCTTACAGTTGAATATCTGGTCAGCAAACATCATAGGTCCATAGCGTATATATCATACCACTATAAGAACATACATCTATCTTTTGATGTATATTGTATTCTGTCTTTAGTGCTCACAAGGCCAGTAAACCTGGTCACTGTGGACAGTATACTCAGCCATTGGTAAGATAGTCTTTTTTTATATCTCTCTGTAGGACACTTGGAGAGTAAAGTGCTCAGTTTAGTTTGTAGCCTTGGGATATATATAACCTTAATCCAATACTGCACATAATTTCTTTTGTTTTCTTTACATAAGTTTCCTCACACCAGCACTATCATTTCCTATTAGATTACATTGGTGACAGGCTCTTCATTTTGTTAATTGTAGTTTCCATGTGAATGCCTCTGCCTGACACCCAGAATCGGTGCATGGACTTCTCCTCTCCCAACCACTGTCTAAACGTACAGCGCAATGATATTTTATGTATAATTTTACAGTGATCTACACAAAACTTTTGGATAACACCTTAAAGGCATTTTTCATCTTAAATATGTATGACATTCTCACAGGATATCACTGCTTTGCCTTGGAATGGGCGTCAGATGAAGCTACTCTCACAAAAGGTAGGGTTACCAGAGATGGGTCCTCCATCTATCAGACATTTTGCCATAAATGAGAGCACATTTGAATATACCACTAATCTGTCACCACAATGTTCACGGATGGACAGTGGTGTATAAAGGTTTCAGTGTGAACTCTTCAGAATTTTCTATATTTCTGCATAAATGTGACCTAAAACTAGATCAGATTTTCTTTTTCTTTTCCTAAAAGTAGATAAGGGTAATAAAACAAATGAGTCAAAAATATTATACTTAGTCATTTATTTCTTTATTTTTTGAGGAAAATGATCCAATGGCAAAGGTATGAAACCTTTAGGATTAGCAGATAATTTGAAGGTAAAATTAAAGTCAAGTGTTTTCAATCCATGGGGTGACAATCAGGTGTAAGTGAGCAATCTGTTTTATTTAAAGGGGTTTTCTGAGATTTTGCTACTGATGATCTGTCCTCCAGATAGGTCACCAGTAT